>VDFB02116965.1:245667-273677 GCA_007258455.2 Sequoia sempervirens | reverse complement strand
TATCCACCATTATTGCACCTTCAAGCTCATATTGCATCCCTTCCCTACACTTATCAAAAATACCCACCTTCATCATTTGAATCTCCATCAAATCCTCATCATTTTGCATCCACTTTTAGCACTCCTTCCATCAAAGAGCACACATTATCGACAATTAAAGCGCCAATCAAAATATCAACTTGAACAAAGGTAAATTTCTTCTTGTTTATCTTTTCTTTTGTTTGAGTTCAACTAGGCTAATCTTGAGGTTGTGCAGTGTTGTTTCCTTCTTTGCATCATTCTATTTTGCATCATTTAGGATAGGTAAACTTTGCTGCATCACAATTACTATCAATGTGCTATATACAAAGTTTATATGTGCGGATTATATGTTATCAATGCATTATAATATGTAATGATATGCATTCTTTATATCGAGCATACAATGTATACTATATATATAATAACATTTAAAGATATATATATATATACTCCTTGATTAACAATGCATTAAATAAATCATTCGATAATTTGGATGCATATATCTATGTTATCACTTTTTCTTAAACAATGACATACATGCACATATATATTTATACACATACACATATATATATGTTCATATTAACATACTCATTTGGACGTTTCCATCACGTCTAATCATATGTGTATATTAATATGTATATATACATATGTGTATCTATATATATATATATACTGTCGCTCCCATAAACATTCATATATTTTGGCAGGCTCTAAGAAAATTCATCACCAATAATTCACCGAGGGAAAATTCACCACCAGCAATTCACCGTCACAAAAAATTCACCGCCAAGTAAAATTCACCACAGCAAAAAATTAACCCCATTAATATTTTTTAATATATATTTTAAAAACTTTGATTTTATTAGAAACATTAATGCAGTTAATTTTCCACTGCGGTGAATTGTACAATGAATTTTACTTGGCGGTGAGTTTTCCGTGACAATGAATTGTTGGCGGTGAATTTTCCATATGCCATTTTGGCAATATATCGACTATCATATATACACGAAGTGTATATGTGTGTGTGTGTGTGTGTGTGTGTGTGTGTGTGTGTGTGTGTGTGTATGCCATTTTGTCCTTTCAATATTCCCATACATATGGATAATCAGTTCATGAGCATTTGTAGATACATCTATCTATGTATACTCATGTGCATATTCACTCATGTGTAGGAGTTTATCATTGACATGTACATATATATATTTTATGTATATATCTTGTCAAAAAGGACATTTAAGAAATAACTCACATATATTTAGAGACTTAAATCCAAGCGTAAACATTCACCCCAAAAATCATAACCCTTTCCAACTCAAACACAAACAAGACTAAAGGATGACTTACCATAACCAAACTATCGACCTGACTTGACCAATTAGTATGTGAAAGTTTAGTATAGATCGTATTAAGGGTTACCCAACCAATCACTTATCCTGAGTGATACTTCCCCTCCCTTTTGAAGGTTGATCCTAAATTTGCATTCAACTTAGCACATTGCAATAGTAGTTAGTTGTTCATCAAAATAATCATTTGAATTATACATTTCATAGTCAAATTATCAAATTCAATCAACATTCATTCTACATATTCATTCCTTTATAAACATCAAATCAAATTAGCATTCATTCATCATTTTTCCAAATGATACAAGTAAATAAAGTACAAACACATGTATTTCAATCAAAATTACAAACACATTCATATATCAAAGTATTTTAACCATCTTAGTAATAGTACAGTGAGGTGTAACATACATACACATATATATCTATGTATGTATGCATATACATGTATATGTATGTATGTATGTGTGTATGTATGTATGTATGTAGACGTAATATATATACACACAAACATACACACACACATACACACACACATGTTGTTAGTGTGAAAAGAGGTATTATTAAACTAGTTATATTTTAGCTTACTTAGTAGAGTCCTATTCACACTACACTTAAGCTCACTTAGAGGTTATATAGAATTTTTTCTTACTTCATGTAGACTTACCAAGTGTTTCAACACTTTTCCATAAAGTCCTACACTTATTTCATACTTGGAGGGGTAGTCAGAGTTTCCCTCCTACCTTCTCACCTCTTCAAACTTTCATTTATAAGTAAAGCTCATTTGTACATTTTACAACATATCACATGCTTATGATATTTTCTCATTTTAAATATGCTTATTTATGGATTATTTTGAGTTTGCAAGCAAATATTGGTTGTGCCAACATGGTATCAGAGCAAGCTTTCAACTCCAATTCTCATTTATATCTTGAAATTATGAGGGTCATGGGCATCAAGTTTCAAACAGTGTATTCTAGAACAAAACAAACATTACAGTTGTGCTCGAGAGGGCTAATAGATGACTCTTGATATATATAACACCTAGGTGTTAAAAAAAGAGCTTTTTGAGGCCCATCCATGGAGGACTGGAAACAAATCTATACAATCTGTATGGATCCATATGACTATATGGTTTAGTGTACCATCTTGCATCAACATACTTGTTTGCATTAGTCATTTTGATCTATGTGTTGCCTCAACCTCTTTGCATCATTTTTAATTTTTTTTTTTTTTCATTAACTTTTCAATCATTAAAATTTTACCTTATTTTGGTTGTTGGTACAACTACAAGCATCAAAGAATATTTTGTTATTTTTGAGCATATTTTGTTAGTTGACATCAAAATGATGTTATTAGTTTCTTCCCCAAGTTTACCCCTTCACTGTTGGCCTATTTTGATTTTTGAATCAACTTCAAGAGCTTTGTTTTCATGCATACAAATGTCTTTTTGAGTGACTTTTTTTAAAATTTGCATATTTTTCGTCCTCTATCTAGTGGTATAATTTTTTTTAAGTATTATATATGGATATTTTTGAAATTTCAATTTCTAAGAGGACACCTTGCCCAATTCTTGTTTTTATAACTTCAAAAGGCTCGTTTAGCCTCACATGGAATCCTTTTTGGGTCCCATTTTTTTAAACTATATTGTTTTGTGAGATCTATGCAGTGGTGATGCTATTTTTTCATGATGGTAGTTCAATATTTTAAATTATGAGTACATATCTTTTTTGTATGTCAAATACACTTTTTGGATTTTGTAATGCACTAAAATAAAGTTCCATATCATAGTATAATTTCAGGTAGGGATCATTTTTGAATAATGGGGGTTTTATTTTATGTTTTTCTCACTTTATTGAGGTTTATGAGGCATACTTGATCTATATGCCTTCATTATCCACCTCATGACATAAACTTGTAAGAACTCAAAATAACAAACAAGTAGGTAAATGCACTCATGCCAACAATTAAACGTGTTTTCCTTAGGGACAAGAAATTATAAAGTGTAATGGGGGATTGTGTAGTGCCTTGATTTTCCATTACAACAATGGATCTTTGTGGTTCTTGCCTCATGCATGTGTGCCTTGATTTACCATCACAAAAATAGATCATCATGATTCTCGCCTCATACATGTGTGACTTTACGCACACCTTTTTTCAATTGCTTGTACATATGATTGGACCTGATGTTGGGTTTGCATTCTTGTGCACATCTTTATGCTTGATTTTAGTTGTTTTTCCAATACCACTTCCTCATCAATATTAGGGTTAATTATCACAATGTTATGCCAATGCTTCCTTGGTTTTACTTGAGCCAAAATAAATTTTTTGTTACATCCCAAAGGCTTGGGAAATGAAAGATTACCTTTCATGTCATTAACAAAAAATTTGGCGGGTCACACAGACATACTCTTTTTTTTATCTCTTGTATGCGGGGATAATTTTAGTGGATACTATTTTGCAAGATTCTAGTACTTATGTAGAGCATCGTGATGCACATTTCAATAGTGTACAGGTCACTTATGCATTATTGATCATACTCCAAAATCATAGTACTATCTGCATCCTCGACTTCATAGATTTTGATTGCCTTTGTGACATTTGTGTATTCATGGTTGAGTAGTGTTCTATATGTTCACTCATGTAGTGTTTTTCATCTCTTATCCTAATATACATTTTTGGAAGCTCATCTATTCCAACAAACACCAGTTCATCTTCGGTAGAGTTTAAAACTTTGACATGCTTTAGGAGTTCTTCATTGAATCATATTCCTATCTCCATGTTTGACATATTTTCAGGAGGTTTTATCCTTCTCTTTCTCTCTTTTGGAGAGGAGTTTTATTCTCATTATGTTTTCTTGTTTTTATCCATTTTTTAGATGTTATTATTGTACATGAGTACCTGTAGACACTTAAAAATGTCTTGAATGATATACACACTTGAATCCAATATATTAACATCGCTTCATCCTAAAATCCATCTTATTTTCACTTGTTTAATTAAATAAGCCTAATTATTTAATTAAATGCCTCATTTTTACTTATTAATCTAATTGACCTAATTGGGTTAATTCACCCCTTCTCACATTGACATTTCATCTAGTTTAATTAAATAATGCAAATTATTTAATTTTAACCCTAAGTCCTCTTATTTAATTAAATAACCTAAACTATTTAATTAAATATCATATTTGCATCCCCTTTTCATTAAATAAATTAATAATTTAATGAATATCCTCACATTCCTCATCTTACACATTCAAATTTAGTTTTAATTAACTAAATTGCTAATTTCCCTCTCATCCACTTGCATAGGGAATATTCCAAAGGATTATTCTACTATTTTCCTCCAAAAAAGGTAATGATTATTCCAAACAAACTTCGAAACAACTTTTTAAAATTGTTGCAAAGTGTGTTTGTTTGCATGATTGTGAGCCCTTGATATTTTCTTGGTCCATGTGATCTTTGATTCTCATCCATTGATGAGAATCCTTGATCCATGTTTCATCCTCCTTTCATTTGTGACCATTGATGGATCAAATCAATCTCATCCATTATTTTTTCATTTGATCTCCATTAAATCAATTATTTAATGAATATCATATAATTCCCCTAATTTTCATAATTGAAACTTTGTTTTAATTATCAAATTACTAATTAAATCTAATTCTCCCACTTGCAAGGGAATATTAGTTGGGAATATTCTTCTTTTGCACATTCCTCCAAAAGGAATATTCCCATAGAATATTCCTTCCCCTTTGCACAATTTAATTTATTTTTAATTAACTACATATCTAATTTTCCTCACCCATGAGAATATTCTCTTTCTTCACTCATTTGAAAAAGTGAATATTCCTTTTTACAACAAACTTTCAACAAGACTTCTTGTGCAAGTTTTGAAAGTGTGTTTGTTTGGAAGAATATGAACCCTTGATTCTTTTCTTGATCCATGTGATCATTGATTTTCATCCACTGATGAGAATCCTTGATCCATGTTTCATCTTTCCTCCAATTTTGACCATTGATTAACTTTTTTATCTTAACCCTTCATTTATCATTTGTCCTCCTATAAATAGGTCACTCTTTGGAGACAAATGTAGATCCATCATTCAAGAGAAAAATTATGTTGTTAAAATCACTTTCACTTGCACTCATATTTAGCACTTATTTAGCATCTTTTTAGATTAATTTACTTGCATCATTAGCTTAAAGCATCCATTAATGGCTTCCATGATAACATAGGTGCATACATTTAGCATATTTTGTAATTAGGGTTTTAATATTTTGAAGCTTGCATACATTTAGAGTAGATTTACATAAACCCATATCAATCATCTTAGCATTCATCATGTTAATTTAACATTTAAATAATGTTTTATCACACATATTTCATCAGTTTTGTTGATTCTCTTCAATAGAATTGATCAAAACAAGCTCATTATCCAAGGGATTGGGAAAGGGTCGCCATTCCACATCAATGTGACACAACTCCCCCAATAGGATAAGTTTCAATGGATTAGAATAGGTATTTTTGAAGCTTTTATGATTTAATATGTTAGTTTTAATGGATTCTTAGTTTAGTTTATATTGGATGATCTTATTAAGACTGGTATATAGTGGATTAAATATGCCTCGAATTCATATGGATTAGGTGTAGTTAACCTATACTAAGTCATTGGTCACATTTTGGCACTAGAAGAAAGGCTTGCACTAATCAATCTGAGAAATTTCTCTTTACATTTTTGTTTTCCTTATGTTTGCAAGTACAATGACACTTTTGGAGGCTAATGGGTTTTGTAGATTTGGGCAATAAAATTTGACGTGAAGGAGCATATTACGATTTGAATATAATTGTAACAAGTGTTTCGACACTTATGGGGCAATTATAACCCGTTTATGATGCTTTTATTTCACATTTTAGGACCAAACTAGACTTCTTTTAGGGCTTTAAAATGAATGTTCAAATTGGTTAAAAATGAACCCTCACATCATTATGCTTGTTGGTTTAAAATTGAACAACACAACTTCCACACTTCAAATTGGTGTTTAAAATGAACATGTGTTTGACCTGCTTAAGTATGCTTGTTGTGTGTATCCAATCCCCTTGTGCTTCGTGTGATCTTGGGTGAAGATAAACACACAAGTATACCTTTTCTTCTTGGAAGTGCTTATCCTCTCTCTTTGTGCCTATAGGAAATCTTGGGTGATGAAAAGAATTTTACACTTCAAGCATGTGTTACCTTTAGAGGGCCTACCTCCCAACTTGTGAGAGGGAATGACCCAAGCAGTGCTTTCATTTTGGTATGCTATATAAATAATCAGTTGTGACTAAAGTCATTAACCGGTTGGTTGTGGTTGTCCCATACCAATGAATGTCTCCCTTAGTATCCTTGTGATGTGTTAAAACCCTTAGATATTTATAAACGTTGGGAAGCCTCTTAATTGAGTGAATTATCGTGTGTATGGCACTAGTTTATCCTGAATATGGTCATTAAAATCCTTGTTTGTAGTGGCTAACCAAGTCCAATTTCGAAATGTATTTTAAGGAAGTGAATTGGAGTAGCATCACTCCAAGAAGTTACTTACCATGTCCAATTTTTGATTGAGGCAATGAAGCAAATGGGGAAGGGATTCCTTTGCTTGGCGTGTCAAGAAGTTATATTTCCTTGACATAGCCTATTTGTCCATTTCATCCTCATGGATTAATCATCTCTTTCGATGATGGTAAGCCTACTGAGAACTATGTACCCACTCTATCTAGGATTGTAAATGCTTGTGAGTCAGTTAAACACTTGCTTGGTTCCAAAACATTGCAAACAAACATCAACAAGTCTTTTCAAAATTTCAAACCCTTTGGTCTAAGTATGGATACCCTTTGCAAAAAAAATCTTGATATTGATGCTTGTCCTAACAATTTCTATCCTTAGAGACTTCTAAATAGTTTGGTTTACATTTCAATCCATACTTCCCAAAGTTAACCTAGGCAACTATGGCTTTAACCTCATGATTTTTGCATAATGGACTTTGTGAAATAAATGATGTTTTTGACATAGACATTTAGTTTGAAACTTAAGCAAGACATTATATGTGGTAAAAATAACTTCACTAATCCAAGATTAAATCAAATGAACACCCCACATTGATGTATGTTTGAACATTGACTCCCTAAAACAAAAAAATTAAGACAAGGAAAACATTGCAAACATTGAGTCCAAAATCATTGAGTTCTATTGTTAAAACCATTGAGTTCTATTGTCCAAATCATTGAGTTCCATTATCCAAAATCATTGAGTCTCACTTTACCAAAATCATTAGGTCCTATTTCCCAAAATCATTTGAGTCTTATTTTAGGAAAATCATTGAGTTCTTGGAGTATTATCACTTTAGAGGTATAACATTTTTCTCACTTCCTTGGTCTTGCAAAACAAAGGTTCACTCTAGGTCAAAATTGGGTCAAACATTTCATCATATTTCATCCTTCACTTCACCAAACTTTGTAAATTTTTGATATACCAACACTTTTTACTTGGAAATCTATCAACCCAAACCCTTTAAACTTAGCTACTTTTTGTGTGAAATGAATCATTTTTCATGTATTTAGTTAAGTTAGTTATCGCCTTTATGGACTAGTTTATCTTGAAAGGTCACAAGTCTACCTTGAAAGATTTACAAGTTCATTGGCATCTTTATCCATAACATCAAAACATCAAACCTATGGTCAAAAGTGTTGTCCCAATACGTTTGCAAAGATCACTACCCCCATCATTCATCATTTTCATTTCCCATTCTCATCATTTCTCTAAAATGACTTAGAAAATCCCTCTTACCTAAATTTGAGTCAACTAGAGATTTTAAACACTATAAATATCAACACACCTCTCCCATCATTGACCCGCAATTTATGGTTACAACAAGATCACAACACAAGAGAATCATGGAAGAAACCAAAGTCCCATCCACCATAGGTGATCCAAACTCACAAGAATTCAATATGAGTCATTCTACCCCATCACAACAACCCCAAGATCCATTGGGACCATATGAGGTAGAAGATGTCACAAACAATCCCCTTGAGCTCACTAAGAAAGAAATCATGGAGTATAAGAAAGATCATCAAACCTCATATAATGTGGCTTCAATTTGCCCATATTTCATCACAAAAACCTTGGAACAAGGCTTGACTCCCTCTACAAATCAATTAACTCCATCCTTTGTGCCAATTCAACCCTTAACATCTAGTCTTGCAACTAGACTAGGAACCAACCCTGGTCTCACATCATGTCTAGGAACAAGCACAACTTTGGGTATTCACAACACAACCATTCCATTAACCACCAACCTTCCGAAAAACACAAGTTAGACAACAAAATTTGGAAACCACTTACATTCCATGACACCACAATGACCTCAAAATTTTGAGCACAACCATCTTCATCCATCACCACAAGTACCACAAGTGTGCCCAACATCCCACAAGGTAGTATAGGCCAAGTGTCTTAAATAGACCAACAAGGGCATGCCAATACCCTTACACAAATTCAACCCTTAACAAAAATAGGGACATCTTTATCCAACCACCCCATTGGTTCATCTACCATTGGTTTCACAAAACACATCCATCCCATCCATCATCAACCCAAATCAAAACAATCCCTTGGTCACAAACCCCATCAACCAAGCTAATACCTTGGACACATCCCTAACACAAGGAAATCCCCAAGACATCGGTCAAGGGATACTTTTCAATCAATGGACTCAAGGTCCCAATGTGTCATTACCATCCAAATACCTAATGGCACCATCATCGTCTTTCCCCATGTCCCCCCTCATCGTGAAAAATCAAATGGGACCTCAAACTTACATTCCTCCATCCCAATCCACCATCTTACAAGGAATGTTAAACCAAGGGAACCCCCAACCTCTCATCAATAACTCACAATCCACTCAAAACATCAACACCCAAAACCCATCGTAGATGTCCCAACAACCACCTGATAATACATTTCAAGCACAACAGGCTTATCAATAATTTGTCTAACAACAACAATAGTAAGCAACCTTAGCAACACAAAAACAATAGCAACAATATCAAGTAGCCTTAGTAGCACAACAACAACATCAAGCATCCCTAGCAACACAACAACAACAAGCACAACAAGAAGCCTTAGTAGCACAACAACAACATCAAGCCCATCAAGTATCATTAGCAACACAACAAAAACAACAAGCCCAACAAGCATCCCTCATGGCCCAACAACAACAACAAGCCTTACTAGCTCAGCAATATGCCCAATACAACAATAACAACAACAAGCCTTACTAGCTCAATAGTATGCCCAATAACAACAAAAACAACAACAACAACAAAGTTCCTACTATAATCCTCAATAGAACATCATCAATCCAAACATGCTAGGGACATATATGCCTCAACCACAATCACCTTCATAATATCCTACACTACCATATACACCATACAACACCCCATCATATCAAAATCCCATGTATAATCCATCTGCCATCCCACAATATGCAACATATGTTCCTCCACCAAACCCACAAGATGATGTAACATCACAACTTAAGGTGCTAACACAAGAAATGCAAGATCTCTAGATGGGAAAAATGAAGAAGCCCCATACACATAACTTGTGCCCCTATCCATTCGATCGAAATATTGCAATAGTACCATTCCCTCTTGATTTTGAAGTCCCCAAATTCAATAAATACAAAGGGAGAGGAAGTCCTATAGATCATATCAAAGATTTTAACGCCATGTGTATGGAGGTTGCCTATAATGAATCCTATTTGATGTGCCTCTTTCCATTGACAGTTCCAACCATCGATTGGTTTTCTCAATTTCCTCTGAATATTAAAACCTTCCAAGAAATCACCGATAAATTCATAGATCACTTCTCCTATAATCTTGACATAGACGTAAGCCTAGAAGAGTTGTATACTCTCAAACAAAACAAAGATAATATTTCACCAATTTCTTACAATAATGGATGCAAAGAGCTAGTGAGAGCAAGTGGCCAATTCTCAATGAACAACAAGTGGGGATCATTATAGAAAATCTAGATCTAGATCTATCCTTCCACTTGAAGATGCAATGCATTACCTCTTATGATGAGCTTGTCCCTAGAGCCCTTAACATCAAGAGAGCTCTAATCTCACAAGGAAATACTCAAGCCTACAAAGACAATCTCCCATCAAATAGTTCAAATGACAAGCCTCATGTCTAGGCCAAGAATAAGAACATAATGAATGATGATGTGGTAGATGTTAAGGTAGTCCTAAGTGCTCCTAAGCCAACCAACAATCAAATAGCTAATGCTCAACCAACTGTACAACAAACAACATCACCACAAAAAAATTAGATCAACAACACCAAAACACAACAAAGACAAACCCCCAACAAGAACAATTATCGAAAATGCAAGTACACATAGTTGTCGAAACCCATTGAAACCATCATGAATAAATTGGTAGATTCAAACTTGATAATGCTTCCCAATTTTGAAAACTACCAAGAACCCCAGGATAAACTGCCCTAGTACAACGAAAAAGATCTCTGCGACTTTCATAAAATAAAAGGACACAAAACATCGAACTGCATGAGGCTCAAAAATGTTATCCAAGATCTGATTGAAAATGGAGACATATTTGTTGAGGTACTAGCCGACAATCAAGATCTCAAGATATACATGAACCCTATACCATATCATATCAAAGGAAACAACACCGAAAAATCTAAGGATTACACGAACATGTAGCATACTTATTCCAATGTAGTCACTTCTTGTGATAGTGTCATCACTGTCATCACCATCAAAGAGCCTAGTGCAGAGTGTGGAGTCACCACATGACATGGAAAATTCATCATCCAAAGAGTCCCATCTCAGTCTAGAGCATAATCTACTTTGCCAAAATCAAACCCTAGCAAGTATAGTCTCCTAGATCAACTTAAGAAGACCCCTACACAAAATTTTATCTTGGAACTATTAAGGCTGAAACATAGAAAAAGAGGTTCATCATCAATAGGGTATCAATGATGAACCTAATTTTCATTAGGTGTGTGTTTAATTCAATTATGAGTGCTGAAACGTGTAAATAATAATAAAAAATGATACCTAACTATTATAGCAACTATAAGGGAAGTTTTTAGAGCTCAAAGAGGTGTGTACCTTGCTGTAAGAAGCCTATTTTTAGGGTACAAAGGACTCATTCGCCTTTAATGGCGAATGGGTCCCTATTAGGGTTTCTGAAACTAATATCTAGGTTGTTTTCCTTGATGTATACACTCTTAGATTCCTGGTTGTCAGCTACTGAAAACCTATACTTAATTCTATAGCTTCAATGATTTATTCTTGCACTTTAAAGGTCAACTTTACAACTTGACAACTTTGACATTTTTGCTCTAAAATTGCTCTCCACTTGATCTTGAACCTATAAATCTATAAACACACATTCAAGGGAGGAAAAACTCATTGATTGTTAGTGAATAGGGGTTTTCCTAAGTTAAACCCCTTGTTGGTAATTAAACCAAATGATGAGACAATGAAATTGAAGCATGAAACATGAAATGATGCAATGTAGATACCTTGGATATTGTCTTGTAATACAAATCTACAATCTAACATGTACTGACCATGAAGGATGTAGATCTTGATCCTTGAATATGATGTGAAACAATGGTTGCAATTAGATCTTTAATGCTACACTTACTTTCTTAGTTCAACAACATTTATGAATGCATTAAACCCTTGACATGATGATATGATCTTGAATTGCTGCAATAAACCTTGAAAAATTGCCTTGAAATTCCTTTGAAAATGATCTTGTAATGCTCTAATGCTTGTAAACTTGAATTCTTGGAGACTTAGAATGAATTTCTAGGAGAAACAATGTGAATTAACCCCTTATTTATACTAAATTAGGAGATTAACCTCAAAATTCAAACAATTAAGGTCGACACTAGATCTGGAAATAAACATTATTAAAGTCTCACCATAATGAAATTCAAAAAGAGGGTCCTCATTAAGGGAGGACCCATTCACCACCTATGGCGAATGGGTCCTGGCTTAGTTTTCTAGGACCTAACCCTGGGAGATGGAAAGAGGGTCAAAAACCCATGTAGAATAAGAAAAGAAAGGGGGGTCCTATTAAGGGAGGACCCATTCACCACCTAGGGTGAATGGGTCCTAGTACCATTTTCCAGGACCTCAGTTTTCCCAATTAAATGTTATGCAATTTGAATTATGGGTGTTGGGATAGATCTTTGGGAAGTGTCATAAATAAGGTATAAATTTGAATTAAAGGGGTCAATTAACTCTAATTAACCACAATTAACTAAGGGGACCCTAGATAAATGTGAAAGTGTGTTACAACACTTTACAACACCTAAATAGGATACACATTAGGTACATTTCATTTAAAGGGGCCCACTAGGCTTAATTTATTAAATAAACCCTAGAAAAGTGTGAAAGTGTGTTACAACACTTTACAACACCTAAATAGGGTACACATTAGGTACATTTCATTAAAAAGGTCCCATTAGGCTTAATTCATTAAATAAACCCTAAAAAAGTTTGAAATTGTGTTACAACACTTTACAACACTCTTGCAAAGGACAATTTAAGGTACATTTTAATTAAATAAGGACCCTAGAATGATGTGAATGTGTACAACACTATTCCAAGATACAATTAATTCAAATTTATGTCAATTATCCAAATTAAGTGCAAAAAAAGGATTACTTTTTTTGACACTACATTTTGCCCCCACTTTAGTGAGAGGATGATCCCATGTCAAACTCACACTAAAGTAGACATTCAAGACGCTTAAGTATGCAAAAATAACAAAGATACATGATCATACCCTATCAAAGGCTGAGAGAAATATAGAAAAAGTAAGGATCAAGCATAACTGTCCCAATGGGATGTGGAACAAGACTATTTGTCCAAGAAAAAAAATCAAGCTTTGATGGTCCAACACGATGTGGAACACATCTAGGTTGTTTGTCCATAATATATGTTGCTCACTCTGGGGTAGTGGAACCTTAGTCCGTGCACTAGGTGAGTTGTCCCAACGAAGTGGCAAATGAGAGAATCATATTAGCCTCTCATACCATACTGAGGTTATCCTCATGACAACTTTGATAAGGCACCACAATGTAATGCTTTTGTAATGTAATTTTTTTTTAAAGGGGATTTTGCTTTGTCCATGTAAAGGTATTCTTCTTAGGGAGCATTGTGCCTAATGTCTCCAAGAGAGGACAAGTCAAGGTGTCAGATTGTCACTCATGGGATACCTTGTTCACATCATGCCATGATAGTAGATCATACACTCTTGGACAACATCAAACCCAATGACACCACCAAGAAGAGGACACATCACAAGAAAAAAGGAAAATCACACCATAAAATTTTGTCAAAAGATTTCATCAATGTATTCCCTCACTTTAAAGTGGTTGCTACACCATTACTGTGAGCAATTGCTTTAAAGTAGCCAAAATTTTTGCCTAAGATATGAGAGCTTTCCTTGAGAAACCCTATTCCAAGTCATATGTTTTTGAAATAAGTTGTGTCATAAAATAGGAAAGAAGGGGTTTCCCCTATAAATATAGTGCTAAACTTGTTGGAATATGTGCCTCAATTCTTACTGACATGTAACTCCTGCAGGGCAAAGTCGTTGTGACATTATTCATGTCTGGCCAACTAACTGTTCTGAATCTTGTTGAAATGTCCATGTCGCGAAGACAGAGGTGATGTCTTGCTGAATGAAGTCCATTGCTATAACATAGAGCATTCACTATGACCTTTTGTCGATTGGAGACCTCTGGCTGATAGTATGTTCCTATCAGGTGTTAATGCGGATGTCGGAGTAGCTCAAGCACTCGGGGAGAAGTCCCAATGATTGGAGAATGTCTCATTGATAGCATATGGCTATCGAGGTAACTCAAGGGCATCAAGAAGATCTCCCAGTGACAATGAAAGGTCACGCCAATTAGAGTTTTCACTTGTGGTCTTCGTGGTGACTCAAAGACTTTGGTATGAAGTCTTGGTGACCAATGGAGAGTCTTGCTAATAGTTTGGAGTAATGGAAGAGTGCTCGGTGAAAGGTCTTAGCGAAGGTCAAATGTCTTGCCGACTCGGTAAGACATGAGTGCTTGATGTGAGGTCTCGGCGCTCGCTGTGAGGTCTTGGCGAAGACAATGTCTTTCCGACTGGTGAATGCAGCGCTCAGGGTGACTTAAGACCTCGGTATAAGGTCTTGGCAAAGAGGATAAGTCTCGCCGACTCTTCGATGCTTCAGTATGACATGTTCGGCCAGTGTAAGGTCTTAGCAAAAGACTTAAAGTCTTTCCAACTCGGTAAGAGTTGGATGAACTCGGTATGAAGTCTTGGTGAAAGACAAATGTCTTAACAACTGTCAGATGCTTCGGTGAAACTTGGGGAGACTCGGTGAAACATCTTGGCGAATGGAAAGTCTTGCCGATAGCAAAGTGGAAGTCGCTGTGATCTTGTGAGCATCGGTATGAGTCTAGCTAATAAGAAATCTCTTGCCGATAGAAACATAATGGATGTTGATGGATTCAGTATGACTCATGGCATTCGGTATACCATCTTGCAGACTGTGAACCTATGCCTATAGCGATATGAAGACTTTGTGGCATCGGGGAGACACTGTTAGTGTCTCACCGATATGCCAACAAAGTTGAACGTCCTTGACCAGCTTGACCATCCTATGTGGAGCCTCGTGGACTAATTAGAGGAAACGATTTCAAATGGGTGGCAGTTAGATTTTTGCATCTGTTGCGACGCTGGAGCTGAACAACATGTAGGGAAAAATCACTTGCTCGAGAGGAAACTTTCTACAATGAAGCAATGGCAGATAAGGATGAACATAAGGCAAAAATTAGAATGTGATAAGATTTAAAGGATCAATTCTGATTTGAAATCATGATGAATGAGATCGAATTGAGGAGAGCATTTCTGTAACTAGATGAACAGTGAATGAAGCTACTGTGAATTAATACCAAAGAGTTTTATCTCTGATTGTATGTAATTGTTGTTATTGTAATACAAAGAGATTCAACTTGGTGTGGTGGGTTTTTTCCCGAAAGGGTTTTCCACGTAAATTTGTTGTTCATTGTCTTTGAGTATCTTCTCTATTTTTGTAAATATTTCATGTGTGTCTTAATTGGATTGTAATTAGAAAAATTAAAAGTATTGTCTGCTTACTTCCCTATGGATTTGATGTTAGGAAAGTTTCTTCCACACTGTTACTTTCCTTACAAGTGGTATTAGAGCCTGGCCAGTTGTGTTATCCTTGTGAGTGGGTTGGGTTTTTGTGTCAATCCTTTTCCAGTGGGAGTTTGGTAGAGGTCTGATAGTTTAATTACAAATTAAGATGGCTAGCACATTCGGGAAGATGGAAATAGAGAAATTCAATGGTAGCAACTTTGAGTTGTGGAAACTCAAAATGGAAGATCTGTTAGTCGACTGAGATCTTTGGACTGCTATGTCTGGAACAATGCCTCAAGGCATGAAGCAAGAGGATTGGGATCTTTCAGATAGAAAGTCTAAGGGGCTGATAAGGCTCTATTTGGCAGACTCTGTTCTTCTGAACATTCATGAAGAAAAGACTGCCTCTTCCTTGTGGAAAAGACTAGCATCCATTTATCAGGGCAAGTCCTTGGTGAACAAGTTGTTCTTGAGGAAGAAGTTGTACTCTTTGAGAATGTAAGAGGGAGGATCTGTTGCTGATCACTTAAATGCTTTCAACATGTTGATTGCTTAGTTAACATTTGTTGGTGTGAAGATTGAAGATGAAGATCGCTACATGTTGCTGCTATGCTCTTTGCCAGATTCTTGGGATCATCTGGTGATGGCTATTGGGAGTACAACATCCACTTTCAAGATGGAAGATGTTGTTGCTTCTTTGTTGTCAGAAGAGATGAGAAGAAGATCTTCTGAGATGACAAAGGAGGCTCTGGTTGTTAGAGGCAGATCAAAGGAGAAAGGTAAGAAGGACAAGAAATCCAGATCGAAATTAGAAGGGAGATCAAAGTCTCTTGGAAAGAAGTCCCAGGTGAAGTGCTAGAATTGTGGGCAACCTGGTCATGTCCGAAAGGATTGCAAGGAGGAGAAAAAGAAGAACTCTTCTGGAAATGATTCTTCTCAGAGTGATGCAGATGCTTTCATTGCAGCTTTGGCTACATAGGTATCATATGATGTCTGGCTGATTGATTTTGGAGCATCTTTCCACATGACATCTCATAGAGATTGGTTCATGAAGTATGAAGAATACAATGGTGGAAAGGTGTACTTGGCAAGTGATTCATCTTTGGAAATTATTGGTTGTGGAAGAGTCAAAATTCAATTCTCTGATGGAAGAGTGAAGGGAATCAATGATGTGATGCATATACCAAGTCTGGCTCATAATTTACTTTTTGTAAGTAAGTTGAATGATATCGGAGTGCATGCCACATTCTCTGGAAATGGCTGCAAGATGACTAGAGGCTTTATGGTGCTGGCTAGGGGTGCTTGAATTGGTACCTTGTACAAGCTAGATGCACAAGCTATTCAATGCAATAGTGTCTCTGCCAAGTCACTTAAGGCTACTCATGGAGATAAGAAGGGAAACGTCCCTGATGAAGTAAACGCCATGGAGGTTAAACTTCCAGCAGAAAAGACTATACTCTGGCATCATAGGCTTGGCCACATTGGTGAAAAAGGTTTAAAAACCTTGAAAAATAAAAACTTGGTAGAAGGGCTTGAAGATTGTAACCTTGAGTTCAAATTTTGTGAACATTGCATATATGGTAAACAACACCATATTTCATTTTATTTCAGTCCTCACAAATCTTCTGGTTTGCTTGATTATATTCATTATGATGTTTTTGGTCCAGTGAATTTTCCTTCTCTGTCTAAATCAAGATACTATGTGTCGTTTATTGATGATTATTCAAGAAGAACATTTGTATATTTTTTGAAAATTAAATCAGAAGTGTTCAGCCGGTTTAAGGAATTTAAAAACCTTGTTGAAAATCAGACTGGTAGGAAAATAAAATGCTTAAGGACTAACAATGGCAGTGAGTTTTGTTTAGATGAATTCGAAATGTAATATACAGATCATGGGATTAAAAGACATAAGACTACACCTTATACTCCACAACAAAATGGAGTTGCTAAAAGGTTCAATAGGACAATAATGGAATGAGCACGAAGTATGCTGAGCAGTGCTGGCTTGGAGGAGAAGTTTTGGGCTGAAATAATCTCTACAACATGTTACTTGGTAAATCATTCTCCTAACTCTACTCTTGTTGAGAAGACGCCTTTGGAAGCATGGTCTGGAAAGAAGCCCTCTCTGAGACATATTTGTGTCTTTAGCTGTAAGGCATATGCATATGTGCCATTTGAAAAAAGATCCAAGTTGGAAAACAAAGTTGTAAAGTGTATTTTTATTGGCTATAGTGCTGGCATAAAAGGATACAAGCTTTGGAACCCTGAGAATGAGAAGGTTTTGTACAGTAGAAGCGTTATCTTTCGGAGCTGAAAACTTCTACATTGGATCTGCAGTTAGAGAAGAAATCAGAAAATGAAAAGGTTGTAGTAGGAATTCCTCCGACACTAGATAAAGAGGAATTGAAAAATTAAAATGTACCTAATACTGAGGAGAGCTCAAGCAGTTCTGAAAGTTCTGAAGAAGATGAAGAACCACCTCAGCCTCAGCCTGTGAGAAGGTCAACTCGTGAAAGAAAGCAACCTGATAGGTATGGGTTTTCTTTGATTGAGTCTACTTGTGCCTATGCTTTAATTTCTAGCACTGATGAACCTAGGACTGTGAAAGAGGCATTTAAAATGTCTGGTTCAAAATCTTGGTTGGAAGCCATGAGTGAAGAGATGGCATCATTAGAAAAGAATGATACTTGGAGTTTAGCGCCATTGCCTAAAGTCAAAAAAGTTGTGGGCTGTAAATGGGTATTCAAAAGCAAAATTGGTTTGGATGGCAGTGTAGAAAAATATAAAGCGAGGCTGGTTGCAAAAGGTTATTCCCAGGTAGAGGGAATTGATTATGGAGAAATATTTTCTCCTGTAGCTAAGCTGACATCTATTAAATTTCTTTGTCACTTGCAGCAGCGTATGACTTAGAAATTGAACAGATGGATGTGAAGACAACATTTCTTCATGGTGATCTTGAAGAAGAAATTTATATGTCCCAACCAAAGCACTTTGTGGAAAAAGGTAAGGAAAGACTAGTTTGCAAGTTAAAGAAATCTCTGTATGGGTTAAAACAGTCTCCTAGAATGTGGTACCAGAAATTTGACCCTTTTTGTTTTGTCATTGGGATTTGTAAGATCAAAATGTGATCATTGTGTATATTACAAAGCTGAAAGTGATCAAGTCCTTATTATTGCTCTCTATATTGATGATATGTTGTTCATAGGCAATAGTAAGCTAATGATTTTTGATCTTAAGTCTCAGTTGTCTACAAAGTTCAAAATGAAAGATCTTGGTGCAGCAAGGTACATTATGGGAATGGAAATAACCAGGGACAGGAAAAATAGAAAACTTTGGCTCAGTCAGAGTAAGTATATCATGACTGTTCTAGAGAGATTTTGTATGACTGAGTGCAAGCAGCTAGTTGTTCCAGTTACACAGGGAAAGAAGCTATCTATTGAGGATTGTCCAAAATCTCCTACTAAGATAGAGGACATCACCAGTGTACCTTATGCTAGTGCAGTTAGTAGCCTTATGTATGCAATGGTCTGTACAAGGCTAGACATTGCCCAAGCAGTGTGAGTTCTTAGTTGGTTTATGGCTAATCCTGGAAGGACACATTGGGATGCTGTGAAGAGAGTGTTTAGATATCTGAAGGGTACTTCAGACTATGCTCTGTGTTACCATGGGAACTTGCTTGAATCACAAAGGACTCTTAGTATTCTAGGTTATGTGGACTCTGATTGAGCAGGGGACATTGATAACAAAAGATCCACCAGTGGATATGTTTTCATGATGAGTGGTGGTGCAGTGAATTGGATGAGCAAGCGACAGGTTGTAATTGCTTTGTCCACTATAGAGGCATAATACATGGCAGCTACACATGCCTGTAAAGAAGTAATCTGGTTAAAACGTTTGTGTTTTAACATTGGTTTTGATGCAGGAAAAATTACTATTTACTGTGATAGTCAGAGTGCTATATGTTTGGCAAAGAATCATACTTTCCATGCCAGGACGAAACATATAGATGTACAGTATCACTTTGTACAAGATATGGTGGAGGATGGGAAGGTCTCTTTGGAGAAAGTGGATACTCTGGAGAATGTTGCAGATGCATTGACAAAGCCTGTGAGCATAGAAAAATATAGGTGGTGTGCCAGTTCGATGGGCCTCTTGGCCCATGTTTTTCAGTAGTTTGATTATGCTCTGGAGGTGTCAGTAAGATTTTTGTCAAGTGGGAGCTTGTTGGAATATGTGCCTCAATTCTTACTAACATGTAACTCCTGCAGGGCAAAGTCGCTGTGACATTATTCATGTCTGGCCGACTAACCGTTCTGAATCTTATTGAAATTTCCATGTCGCCAAGACAGAGGTGATGTCTTGTCGAATGAAGTCCATCGCTATAACATAGAGCATTCGCTGTGACCTTTTGTCCATTGGAGACCTCTAGCCGACAGTATGTTCCTATCGGGTGTTAATGCAAATGTTGGAGTAGCTCAAGCACTCAGGGAGAAATCCCAACGATTGGAGAATGTCTCACCGATAACATATGGCTATTGGGGTAACTCAAGGGCATTGGGAAGATCTCCCAATGACAATGAAAGATCACGCCGACAGGAGTTTCACTTGTGGTCTTTGTGGTGACTCAAAGACTTCGGTATGAAGTCTTGGTGACCAATGGAGAGTCTCGCTGATAGTTCAGAGTAATGGAAGAGCACTCGGTGAAAGGTCTTAGCGAAGGTCAAATGTCTTGTTGACTCGGTAAGACATGAGTGCTTGATGTGAGGTCTCGGCGCTTGCTGTGAGGTATTGGCAAAGACAATGTCTTGCCGACTGGTGAATGCAGCATTTAGGGTGACTTAAGACCTCGGTATAAGGTCTTGGCGAAGACGATAAGTTTTTCCGACTCTTCGATGCTTCGGTATGACATGTTCGGCCGGTTAAGGTCTTGGCGAAAGACTTAAAGTCTTGCCGACTCGGTAAGACTCGGATGAACTCGGTATGAAGTCCTAGCGAAAGACAAATGTCTTGCCGACTGTCAGATGCTTCGGTGAAACTTGGGGAGACCCGACGAAACATATTGGTGAATGGAAAGTCTTGTCGATAGCAAAGTGGAAGTCACTGTGACCTTGTGAGCATTGGCATGAGTCTAGCCGATAAGAAATCTCTTGCCGATAGAAACACAATGGATGTCGATGGATTTAGTATGACTCATGGCATTCGGTATATCGTCTTGCAGACTATGAACCTATGCCGATAGTAATATGAAGACTTTGTGGCATCAGGGAGACACTGTTAGTGTCTCACCGATATGCCAACAAAGTTGAACACCCTTGACTAGTTTGATCATCCTATGTGGATCCTCGTGGACCAATCAGAGGAAGTAATTTCAAATGGGTGGCAGTTAGATTTTTGCAACTGTTGCGACACTGGAGCTGAAAAACATGCAGCGAAAAATCAATTGCTCAAGAGGAAACTTTCTACGATGAGGCAATGGCGGATAAGGATGAATAGAAGGCAAAAATCAGAATGTGATAAGATTTAAAGGATCGATTCTGATTTGAAATCACAATGAGTGAGCTTAGATTGAGGAGAGCATTTCTGTAACTGGATGAATAGTGAATGAAGCTACTGTGAACTAATACCAGAGAGTTATATCTCTGATTGTATGTAATTATTGTTATTGTAATACAAAGAGATTTAGCTTGGTGTGGTGGGTTTTTTCCCAAAAGGGTTTCCCACGTAAATCTGTTGTTCATTGTCTTTGAGTATCTTCTCTATTTTTGTAAATATTTCATGTGTGTCTTAATTGGATTGTAATTAGAAAAATTAAAAGTACTGTCTGCTTACTTCCTTGTGGATTTGATGTTAGGAAAGTTGCTTGCACACCGTTTCTTTCCTTACAAAACTTAGAAATAAAAGTATGTCACATGCAAGCCAACTTAAGGCATGTCATCCACATCCCAAGCTTGCTCTTATATATACATGGAAGGTGGTCAACTAGCCACAAGAGACAATGAAAAGTGCCATATGAAGACAAAGCTACCTAACCCCTTGCCCCTACTAAGTGTAGGACAAGGATGAGCCAAGGATGGATGATGGAATGCCACTCCTTACGATAATGAATGTAAAACATGCAATAGTAAATATCATATGATCCTACAACTATTACATGGCAAGGAGCAACAACTATTGTTATTCTTTATAATAAGTAGACAAAGTATGGAATTGATTCCTATGTAATAAGATATTCCCACATGTAGTATCTATCAGTTCAGGATGCACCAAAGTTAAACTTGTCTTGGAATAATCTTTTGTAATAATGTTGCTATTAAGTGAAAGGCTTGTTTGGTGGTTTGATTTCTATCAAAGGACAATAACCAAGACCACGAGTTGTTTCTTGCGTGTTAGGTTCAATAGGGATACAAATACCTTGTTCTCTAGCACCACATTCTTTGCCACTATAACCAAGTTGTCTCATAAGTTCATAAACTCTTCCATAAATCTTTTTCATTTCTTTAGGATTCGATGGTTGTTCGTAGTCAACTTCATCAAATTTTGTTGTGTAATTTGTTTTATCTTCTAAAGTAGTTGAGGTGGATACTTTTGAATTTTGTGTTGAATCTTGTGTCGACATTACCATTTTTTCTTTTCCCTTTTCAAACTCTTTGTTTTTGATCTTATATTCACCCATGAATGTTGGTGTGAAATCTAAGGAACCCCAATTGTCTTCCAATAAATTAGTGACTTCATCAATGTTCTTCTTGTGTTCTTCTTCCTTATTGAATTCCATTTTTTCAGTTGGATACAATGCTTCTAAAGGGTCTTGTCCTTCTCTCTCAGGCATTGAGCAACTTTCAAGTTCTGGATTAGCTCTAATTGTGTGGAATTTGTTGTTATATGTTAGGAAATATTGCATTTTAACCCATGATCTTAATCCATTTCCTACATAACCCATGAGAGATAAACATGCATACAAGTTGCCAAAATTCATAGATCAAATAGACAAGCCACAAGATAACACAAGATATACCCTGGGAAAACCCTCAAGAGGGAAAAACCTAGCCTTCAAAAGCATCCATACTCCATCATATTATTCAACAATAAAGTAATACAAGAGTTACAATGAATACCTATGAAGCATCAATCCATCCAAAGCATTCCCATGTGTCCAAGCATGAATCCACACATCCCATGTCATGATTCACAAATACACTCCACAAGAAGACCAAATAATGACAGCCAACCCACTCAACCAACCTAAACCACTACACATGTGTTTGCTTTTATAGACATAAGCTCACACATAATACAACTAGTGGTGAGGTGAAACCATGTACCACAAAACCACTAACCCCTCATTTAATATTGGGCACTAAGACATTACATTATTTAATATTTTCCCCAATATTAAATTATTATCACATGAATCCTACGTAAGTAATAATAATACAATGTTGCAATACAACATCAAGTGGACCCCAAATAATTACCTAGTGTGATTAACAACACCACCAAGGTGTATCACAACTAAATAATTGTTTAATTACAATATTATGATAAATAAATTTATGCAATGGTGTACAACACCATATCTCAATATTATAGACATACTTCATGACATGATGCAAAGTAGAAGGAACACCATTCATTTCATGAATCCATGATCTCCCTAAAAGGAGATTGTAAGAAAGATCATTAGGCATAACATGGATTGGAGTTTGTAATGTTATGTTCCCAACTTTGATAGGTAATGTGATGAATCTAAGTGGTTGTTTCCCTATATTATCAAATCCATGAATAGATAAATAATTGGGTTTAATATCATGTTTACTCACTTTGATCTTTTCTAAAAGGTTCACACTACACACATTCAGGGCTGAACCATTATCAACAAGGGCTCTTTTTATTGTAATTCGATCCATATGGACTATTATGCTGAAAGCTTCATATTTCTTCTGAATTTCTAAGGGAGGTAACTCGCTTTGGTGAAAGACAATGTCTAAGTTCATCTCATTAATTCCTTGGACTAGTGTTGCCACATCATTTGAACTAGTGTTAGAAGGAATCGTAACTTGTTGCAAATCCTCTTGAAGCATGCTATGATAACTAGGTGATGTTTGAAGCAATTCCCATAAGGAAATCTTAGCAGGAGTATTCTTAAGTTGTTTAACTAGATTATATTCCTTTCCATTTTTTGCGGTCAAATAAGGAGCACTAGGAAAGATAGGATTAGGCAAGGGTAGTGAAACAAGAGTTTATGTTGTTGTCTATTGTTCCTTGTATTGTAGGTATGTGCAATTATATTATAACTTATTTGTTGTGAAGCATTATTCTTAGGTAGTTTGAGGATGAGGAAAGGTTTATTTTGAGTTTGTGGTCATTGTGAGGGTGGGTAAATAATTAGAGGATTCTTAGGATACCCCACAGGGTATTCAGGAGTTCCAATAGTCAAGGGGGATTTAATGAACAATTATGCATTCAACACCTCAACAGTTTCAGTTTGATGTCTTTCTAATGAAGGAGAATCTAGTGTCATCCCTTTACCATCATCTAAGGAACTTACATCACTATTTTTGTCACTTTCTTCCACCAAGATATCTTCTCTAGGGGGGAGTTTTTAGGAGAACTACAAAATAGATGTTCATGACATTCAAAGGTTGGTTCTTCTAAAATGACTTCATCATAAGTAAGGGAGTTATCAATGGTTGTATTATCAAGGATGGCATTCTTTTGTTCAATATTTTTTTTTCCTAGGGGAAGAGAGACACATAAGATTCTCATGACTTTTATCAATTGCATGTTATAACATCAAACTATCTTCTTCACAGCTAGGAGAGATACTAGGAGAAGAACAAATGTGATTGTCTATAATTTCATTCCTTTGTCCCATAATGTCTTCCAAAATAGGATAGGTAGGGGAAGGAACATAAAGAGGGTTGTTATAGACCTTAAAGATTTGATTATCTAACACCAACATATCCTCATCATTTACAAAATTACCACAAGATGGGAAGATATTGGGAGATGAATGTAGACTAGTTGGAGTGTTGTGTTGGTAGGTTTCAATAATCTCTTGTTGTGTTATGTGATCGTCATGATTATCTATTGTTATTCCTTCTTGTTTAGTAATTTCTTACCTAATAGGAGAGGTAAGGGGATATAAACAACTAGGGTTCTAAAAAATCTCATTAATTGGTTCTTCTAACATCAAAATATCTTCTTCAAAATGAGGGGAGATATTAGGGGAAGAACGAATGTGATTGTTACGATTACCCAAGGTTATACTCTCTTTTACTAGAATGTTTTCACAAGCAAAATGTGAATGGAAATTAGGTAGGGTGATGTTTAGAAATGTGTCTATGATCTCTTCCTCCCATGTTAAAATATCTTCCCAAGGGGGAGGAAGAGAAGGACAAGTAAGACTCTCATGATTCTCAACAATTGTATCTTCTTTCACCAAGATACCTTGGTCACTAAAAGGAGAGGTATCAGGAGAAGAACAACTATGATCATCACAATTGTCTATGCTTGCATCCTTTTCTATCACATCATTCCCAAAAATAGGAGATATAAGAGGAGGTGTAGGTTTAAGGCAAGTGTCAACATTTTCACTCTCTTACACTTAAAGAATCTCATAACTAGGAAATGTATTGAATGAGTGACCAACATTCTTATTGACTAATTTTTTCTTTGCAAACTTTGAAAATACAGATACTAACATTGATGCAATGAAATGACCTAGAATGAAATGCAATTTTCAAATTCCACACAATGTAATAGATTGAAAATGAAATGTTGTGAATGCAATTTTGAATTTTGACAATGTATTGAAATCAAGCAATTTAAGCTAAATGCAATGAATTTGATGAAAGAACAAATAAAAAAATTGAAACAAAAAAGAAACAACAACAAACAGAGGCTTAAAATAGAGATTTCAAATCCTAGAAAATGCAGATCAGGATCTAACAGGGACTCATTCACCAATAAGGGTGAATGGGTCCTGGTTAGGTATTTTTGAAATGTTTCTAGTGATTTTTTATGCTTTTCAAATGCCATATGGTACAGGCTCAACTTGATCAGGGAATCATTTTCCAATAAAGGAAAATGGGTCCTAGGTCACGATTTTAAAGAGGTGAAAACTATAATTTTTAAGTTAGTTTATGTTCTTTTTGTGCCCAGTTTCAAACTGTAACTCTTGTGATATAAATTTCCAGAATTTGGTGACCTAATGCAAGTGAAATGAAGGGTAAATGATGAACTATATAAAAAATTTTGAAATGAAATTTTGTTTTGATTTTCAAATGCAAATTTATATGATCTAAATGATATGCAAAGTGACAGATTTGTTTTTATATTTTTTAGATTTAGAAAATGCCAAAACAATGTAATTCTAAACCTTAAATGAGATGAAAATTTGAATGCAAAGTAAGAAACCCTAAATGAGACATAATTCAATGCAAATGAGATGAAAATGAATGCAAGATATAACATAGGATGCTATGAAAGACTTCCAAAATCAAAAAATTACAATGTTCAATAAGTTGGGTTTACCAAAATAAAACATAGCAAAAGAGGTTCACCATCAATAGGGTATCAATGATGAACCTAATTTTCATTAGGTGTGTGTTTCATTCAATTATGAGGGTAAAAATATGCAAATAAAAATAAAAAATGATACCTAATTGTTATAGCAACTATAAGGGAATTTTTTAGAGATCAAAGAGTTGTGTACCTTGTTGCAAGAAGCCTGTTTTTAGGGTACAAAGGACTCATTCACCTTTAATGGCGAATGGGTCCTTGTTAAGGTTTCTGAAACTAAGATCTGGGTTGTTTTCCTTGATGCTTAAACTCTCAGATTCCCAGTTGTTAGCTCTCAAAAATGTGTACTTAATTCTCTAGCTTCAATTCTTTATTCTTGCACTTTAAAGGTCAACTTTGCAACTTGACAACTTTGACAATTTTACTCTAAACTTGCTCTCCACTTGATCTTGAACCTATAAATTTGTAAATAAAAGGGAGGAAAAACTTGTTGGTTTTTAGTGAATAGGAGTTTTCCTAAGTCAAACCCCTTGTAGGTAATTAAACCAAATACATGAAATGATGCAATGTAGATACCTTGGATATTGTCTTGTAATACAAATCTGCAATCTAACATGTAGTGACCATGAAGAATATAGATCTTGATCCTTGAATATGATGTGAAACAATGATTGCAAGTAGATCTTCAATGATACACTCACCTTCTTGGCTTAAAAACATGTATGAATGCATTAAACCCTTGACATGATGGTATGATATTGAATTGTTGCAATAAACCTTGAAAATTTGCCTTGAAATGTCTTTGAAAATGCTCTTGTAATGCTCTAATTCTTGTAAACTTGAATGCTTGGAGACTTAGAATGAATTGCTAGGAGAAACAATATGAATTAACCCCTTATTTATACTAAATTAGGAGATTAACCCCAAAATTCAGACAATTAAGGCCGACACCAGATCTATAAATAAACATTATTGAATTTCCACCATAATGAAATTCAAAAAGGGGGTCCTCATTAAGGGAGGACCCATTCGCCACCTAGGGTGAATGGGTCCTAGCTTAGTTTTCCAAGACCTAAACCCGAGGGATGGAAAGAGGGTCAAAAACCCATGTAGAATCAGTAAAGAAAGAGGGGTCCTATTAAGGGAGGACCCATTCACCACCTAGGGTGAATGGGTCCTAACACCATTTTCTAGGAACTCAATTTTCCCAATTAAATGTTATGCAATTTAAATTATGGGTGTCGAGATAGATCTTCGGGAAGTGTCATAAATAAGGTTTAAATTTGAATTAAAGGGCTTAATTAAATCCCATTAACCACAATTAACTAAGGTGACCCTAGATAAATGTGAAAGTGTGTTACAACACTTTACAACACCTAAATAGGGTACATATTAGGTACATTTCATTAAAAGGGGCCCATTAGGCATAATTCATTAAATAAACCCTAAAATAGTGTGAAAGTGTGTTACAACACTCTTGCAAAGGACAATTTAAGGTACATTTTAATTAAATAAGGACCCTAGAATGATGTGAATGTGTACAACACATTACATCACTATTCCAAGATATAATTAATTCAAATTTATGTCAGTTATCCAAATTAACTGTGGAAAAGGATTACTTTTTTTGACACTACAAAGGTTATCCCCCACACATAGGGAAATATTAGAGAAGGCTTTATCTTCATCATCTTTCCCCAAGGATATTGATACAAAATAGTTTCAATCTATGGTAGGGCATATCGGTAATCATCTTCTCACTTTCTCGGAACAAGACCTACCATCGCAACCATCTCATAACTATGCTTTACACCTTGAAGCTAGTATTCATAAGAACAAGGTTAAAAGAGTCTTAGTAGATGGAGGTGTAGGTC
>VDFB02116965.1:201307-245567 GCA_007258455.2 Sequoia sempervirens | reverse complement strand
AGGCATTAAGCAACTTTGGGATTCTGGATAAACTCTAAGTGTGTGGAATTTGGTATAACCCGGCCTCAAAAGCATCCATACTCCATCATATTATTCAACAATAAGCCTTCAAAAGCATCCATACTCCATCATATTATTCAACAATAAAGTAATACAAGAGTTACAATGAATACCTATGAAGCATCAATCCATCCAAAGCATTCCCATGTGTCCAAGCATGAATCCACACATCCCATGTCATGATTCACAAATACACTCCACAAGAAGACCAAATAATGACAGCCAACCCACTCAACCAACCTAAACCACTACACATGTGTTTGCTTTTATAGACATAAGCTCACACATAATACAACTAGTGGTGAGGTGAAACCATGTACCACAAAACCACTAACCCCTCATTTAATATTGGGCACTAAGACATTACATTATTTAATATTTTCCCCAATATTAAATTATTATCACATGAATCCTACGTAAGTAATAATAATACAATGTTGCAATACAACATCAAGTGGACCCCAAATAATTACCTAGTGTGATTAACAACACCACCAAGGTGTATCACAACTAAATAATTGTTTAATTACAATATTATGATAAATAAATTTATGCAATGGTGTACAACACCATATCTCAATATTATAGACATACTTCATGACATGATGCAAAGTAGAAGGAACACCATTCATTTCATGAATCCATGATCTCCCTAAAAGGAGATTGTAAGAAAGATCATTAGGCATAACATGGATTGGAGTTTGTAATGTTATGTTCCCAACTTTGATAGGTAATGTGATGAATCTAAGTGGTTGTTTCCCTATATTATCAAATCCATGAATAGATAAATAATTGGGTTTAATATCATGTTTACTCACTTTGATCTTTTCTAAAAGGTTCACACTACACACATTCAGGGCTGAACCATTATCAACAAGGGCTCTTTTTATTGTAATTCGATCCATATGGACTATTATGCTGAAAGCTTCATATTTCTTCTGAATTTCTAAGGGAGGTAACTCGCTTTGGTGAAAGACAATGTCTAAGTTCATCTCATTAATTCCTTGGACTAGTGTTGCCACATCATTTGAACTAGTGTTAGAAGGAATCGTAACTTGTTGCAAATCCTCTTGAAGCATGCTATGATAACTAGGTGATGTTTGAAGCAATTCCCATAAGGAAATCTTAGCAGGAGTATTCTTAAGTTGTTTAACTAGATTATATTCCTTTCCATTTTTTGCGGTCAAATAAGGAGCACTAGGAAAGATAGGATTAGGCAAGGGTAGTGAAACAAGAGTTTATGTTGTTGTCTATTGTTCCTTGTATTGTAGGTATGTGCAATTATATTATAACTTATTTGTTGTGAAGCATTATTCTTAGGTAGTTTGAGGATGAGGAAAGGTTTATTTTGAGTTTGTGGTCATTGTGAGGGTGGGTAAATAATTAGAGGATTCTTAGGATACCCCACAGGGTATTCAGGAGTTCCAATAGTCAAGGGGGATTTAATGAACAATTATGCATTCAACACCTCAACAGTTTCAGTTTGATGTCTTTCTAATGAAGGAGAATCTAGTGTCATCCCTTTACCATCATCTAAGGAACTTACATCACTATTTTTGTCACTTTCTTCCACCAAGATATCTTCTCTAGGGGGGAGTTTTTAGGAGAACTACAAAATAGATGTTCATGACATTCAAAGGTTGGTTCTTCTAAAATGACTTCATCATAAGTAAGGGAGTTATCAATGGTTGTATTATCAAGGATGGCATTCTTTTGTTCAATATTTTTTTTTCCTAGGGGAAGAGAGACACATAAGATTCTCATGACTTTTATCAATTGCATGTTATAACATCAAACTATCTTCTTCACAGCTAGGAGAGATACTAGGAGAAGAACAAATGTGATTGTCTATAATTTCATTCCTTTGTCCCATAATGTCTTCCAAAATAGGATAGGTAGGGGAAGGAACATAAAGAGGGTTGTTATAGACCTTAAAGATTTGATTATCTAACACCAACATATCCTCATCATTTACAAAATTACCACAAGATGGGAAGATATTGGGAGATGAATGTAGACTAGTTGGAGTGTTGTGTTGGTAGGTTTCAATAATCTCTTGTTGTGTTATGTGATCGTCATGATTATCTATTGTTATTCCTTCTTGTTTAGTAATTTCTTACCTAATAGGAGAGGTAAGGGGATATAAACAACTAGGGTTCTAAAAAATCTCATTAATTGGTTCTTCTAACATCAAAATATCTTCTTCAAAATGAGGGGAGATATTAGGGGAAGAACGAATGTGATTGTTACGATTACCCAAGGTTATACTCTCTTTTACTAGAATGTTTTCACAAGCAAAATGTGAATGGAAATTAGGTAGGGTGATGTTTAGAAATGTGTCTATGATCTCTTCCTCCCATGTTAAAATATCTTCCCAAGGGGGAGGAAGAGAAGGACAAGTAAGACTCTCATGATTCTCAACAATTGTATCTTCTTTCACCAAGATACCTTGGTCACTAAAAGGAGAGGTATCAGGAGAAGAACAACTATGATCATCACAATTGTCTATGCTTGCATCCTTTTCTATCACATCATTCCCAAAAATAGGAGATATAAGAGGAGGTGTAGGTTTAAGGCAAGTGTCAACATTTTCACTCTCTTACACTTAAAGAATCTCATAACTAGGAAATGTATTGAATGAGTGACCAACATTCTTATTGACTAATTTTTTCTTTGCAAACTTTGAAAATACAGATACTAACATTGATGCAATGAAATGACCTAGAATGAAATGCAATTTTCAAATTCCACACAATGTAATAGATTGAAAATGAAATGTTGTGAATGCAATTTTGAATTTTGACAATGTATTGAAATCAAGCAATTTAAGCTAAATGCAATGAATTTGATGAAAGAACAAATAAAAAAATTGAAACAAAAAAGAAACAACAACAAACAGAGGCTTAAAATAGAGATTTCAAATCCTAGAAAATGCAGATCAGGATCTAACAGGGACTCATTCACCAATAAGGGTGAATGGGTCCTGGTTAGGTATTTTTGAAATGTTTCTAGTGATTTTTTATGCTTTTCAAATGCCATATGGTACAGGCTCAACTTGATCAGGGAATCATTTTCCAATAAAGGAAAATGGGTCCTAGGTCACGATTTTAAAGAGGTGAAAACTATAATTTTTAAGTTAGTTTATGTTCTTTTTGTGCCCAGTTTCAAACTGTAACTCTTGTGATATAAATTTCCAGAATTTGGTGACCTAATGCAAGTGAAATGAAGGGTAAATGATGAACTATATAAAAAATTTTGAAATGAAATTTTGTTTTGATTTTCAAATGCAAATTTATATGATCTAAATGATATGCAAAGTGACAGATTTGTTTTTATATTTTTTAGATTTAGAAAATGCCAAAACAATGTAATTCTAAACCTTAAATGAGATGAAAATTTGAATGCAAAGTAAGAAACCCTAAATGAGACATAATTCAATGCAAATGAGATGAAAATGAATGCAAGATATAACATAGGATGCTATGAAAGACTTCCAAAATCAAAAAATTACAATGTTCAATAAGTTGGGTTTACCAAAATAAAACATAGCAAAAGAGGTTCACCATCAATAGGGTATCAATGATGAACCTAATTTTCATTAGGTGTGTGTTTCATTCAATTATGAGGGTAAAAATATGCAAATAAAAATAAAAAATGATACCTAATTGTTATAGCAACTATAAGGGAATTTTTTAGAGATCAAAGAGTTGTGTACCTTGTTGCAAGAAGCCTGTTTTTAGGGTACAAAGGACTCATTCACCTTTAATGGCGAATGGGTCCTTGTTAAGGTTTCTGAAACTAAGATCTGGGTTGTTTTCCTTGATGCTTAAACTCTCAGATTCCCAGTTGTTAGCTCTCAAAAATGTGTACTTAATTCTCTAGCTTCAATTCTTTATTCTTGCACTTTAAAGGTCAACTTTGCAACTTGACAACTTTGACAATTTTACTCTAAACTTGCTCTCCACTTGATCTTGAACCTATAAATTTGTAAATAAAAGGGAGGAAAAACTTGTTGGTTTTTAGTGAATAGGAGTTTTCCTAAGTCAAACCCCTTGTAGGTAATTAAACCAAATACATGAAATGATGCAATGTAGATACCTTGGATATTGTCTTGTAATACAAATCTGCAATCTAACATGTAGTGACCATGAAGAATATAGATCTTGATCCTTGAATATGATGTGAAACAATGATTGCAAGTAGATCTTCAATGATACACTCACCTTCTTGGCTTAAAAACATGTATGAATGCATTAAACCCTTGACATGATGGTATGATATTGAATTGTTGCAATAAACCTTGAAAATTTGCCTTGAAATGTCTTTGAAAATGCTCTTGTAATGCTCTAATTCTTGTAAACTTGAATGCTTGGAGACTTAGAATGAATTGCTAGGAGAAACAATATGAATTAACCCCTTATTTATACTAAATTAGGAGATTAACCCCAAAATTCAGACAATTAAGGCCGACACCAGATCTATAAATAAACATTATTGAATTTCCACCATAATGAAATTCAAAAAGGGGGTCCTCATTAAGGGAGGACCCATTCGCCACCTAGGGTGAATGGGTCCTAGCTTAGTTTTCCAAGACCTAAACCCGAGGGATGGAAAGAGGGTCAAAAACCCATGTAGAATCAGTAAAGAAAGAGGGGTCCTATTAAGGGAGGACCCATTCACCACCTAGGGTGAATGGGTCCTAACACCATTTTCTAGGAACTCAATTTTCCCAATTAAATGTTATGCAATTTAAATTATGGGTGTCGAGATAGATCTTCGGGAAGTGTCATAAATAAGGTTTAAATTTGAATTAAAGGGCTTAATTAAATCCCATTAACCACAATTAACTAAGGTGACCCTAGATAAATGTGAAAGTGTGTTACAACACTTTACAACACCTAAATAGGGTACATATTAGGTACATTTCATTAAAAGGGGCCCATTAGGCATAATTCATTAAATAAACCCTAAAATAGTGTGAAAGTGTGTTACAACACTCTTGCAAAGGACAATTTAAGGTACATTTTAATTAAATAAGGACCCTAGAATGATGTGAATGTGTACAACACATTACATCACTATTCCAAGATATAATTAATTCAAATTTATGTCAGTTATCCAAATTAACTGTGGAAAAGGATTACTTTTTTTGACACTACAAAGGTTATCCCCCACACATAGGGAAATATTAGAGAAGGCTTTATCTTCATCATCTTTCCCCAAGGATATTGATACAAAATAGTTTCAATCTATGGTAGGGCATATCGGTAATCATCTTCTCACTTTCTCGGAACAAGACCTACCATCGCAACCATCTCATAACTATGCTTTACACCTTGAAGCTAGTATTCATAAGAACAAGGTTAAAAGAGTCTTAGTAGATGGAGGTGTAGGTCTAAACATTTGCACCCTTTAGTTGATTAAGAACCTAGGATATTCAGAGGATATTATTGAGAAAGCAAAGAGTACCACCATCAGAGCATACGACGATCAAGAGCGGGTATCGCAAGGCATCATTGCACTACCCATCCAAGTGGGACCCGTCGTTATAGAGACTACATGCCAAGTGTTAGACCTTGATCTCCCCTACAACATCTTACTTGGCCAACCATAGATTCATGCCCTAAAAGTTGTAGCTTCGGCCTATCATCAATGTGTAAAGTTTTCTTTTGAGGGCAGAGAAGTTACCATCCATGGAGATCTTGAGCCTTTTTACTACTGAAAGAATCTTGAGGCCAAGTTCTATAAAATTCCCCAAATACCCAAGAATGACAAATGGTCTACACCTTCTACCTCATTTGTTGACCCATCATCCCTTGCATCTACCTTAGAAACAAAAACACTCATTATTCAGAGCATTCCCGATATCAAAGCAGTGATCCAAGATGATGGTTGTGGAAACTATAAACTAACAAAGGACAATTTTGTATTGGGGGAGCTACCACTTTCTCCCAAATACCATGGTAAACCCACATCTAGCAACAAATTTCCTGAAACAATAAAGATGGCAGCTACCACCTTCACCAAGTGGGGGGGTTTGAACAAAGAGGATATCAATGAGGAGGATGTCTCCAAACTATTATATCAAGATGAATGACCTATCCCCACTCTTCCCATGGAAGATGACAACAAATGCTTGCAGCTAATGAAGGGATGGGGCTATAACAAAAATGTGAAATTAGGACAAAATGACAATGGTTTGTTAGAACCCATCATTCTTGAGAAACACCCAAAGAATATTGGCTTAATATGTACTACTAGCAAGGTTACCCTTCTTGGAAAAGGTACTTCCACTAAACAAGTTGAGGCTTCCTTTTGGTTACCAACATCATGTGATAATACCCTAGATGACTTCCCCTTCGATGTTGTTGACCTATTTGAGAATAACTCCCTCTTTGGAACATGATATCCACAACATCTTTCACCCCAAACGATCAACCCACTGAAATTAGCCTAGTATACCCACAACTTATTGACTGGCACCAACAAGGACCACTAATTCTAGATTTATTTGAAAAATGATGAAGCAATTTCAAAATTCATGGGACTCTGTGACAACTTACCATGGGCAAATCACAAGGATGGTTTTGATATAGAGCTAGACATAGGGGCATACTACTGGGAGACGATTGAATCCTTTAGTCATAAAAATGATAATATGCAACTAACATGCTAATATTTGAGTGAAAACCACACTGTGGCACTCTCTGATCCTAAAATAGTAAAAAGAAAGGATGCATCCAACGATGAAAATTTCTTTGAGGCACCCAAGGATGAGGGATTCAATCTCCCCCTTTGTGCAATGCATCCCGAAAAGTCAACAGTGTTGGCATAAAAGGCAACCCTGGTCAATGTGGGAACAAAAGAAGCACTAAGATCACTTTCTATGTCAAATCCTTGTTGGATGAAGAATAAAAGAACCTAGCAAAATTCCTGAAAGAGTGAAGAGCTAACTTTGCATGGTCATATACAGATATTCCAAGGCTCGATTTAGAAGTAGTTGTGCATCATTTAGCAGTTTATCCTGAAGCCAAACCAGTGAAGCATAAATTAAGAAAGATGCACCCTCAAATAGCACTCTAGGTAAAACTTGAGTTACAAAACTTCTTGATGTCGGATTTATCCAACCCATAGATTATCTTGAGTGGGTTTCAAACTTGGTACCAGTCTCCAAACCCACTGGGGGCATCAAAATATGCACGGATTTCAGAGACTTGAACAAGGCATGCCAAAGGATGATTTCCCTCTTCCTAACATTGACATCATCATGGATTTAACAGTCATGAGATGCTATCACTCATGGATGGTTTTTCAGGCTATAATCAAAACATGACTGCTAAGGAGGATCAACACAAAACCGCATTCACTTGTCCATGGGGAACATATTGTTGGAACATGATGCCATTTGGGCTGAAGAATGTAGGAGCAACCTATCAAAGAGCAATGACCCTCATCTTTCATGACATGATCCACAAAATAGTCAAAGACTATGTGGATGATATTTTGGAAAAATTAAAGAAAATGAGTGAGCACATAGAAGTCTTAGGACCCATCTTTGATAGGCTTGAAGAGTATAAAGTATAGTTGAATCAAAAAATGTGTGTCTTTAGGGTTACATCAGGGAAGCTTCTTGGATACATTGTATCACAAAGAGGGATAGAAATTGATCCTACAAAATTCAAAGTTGTCCTAGACATGGAACTACCACAAACATTGAAGTAGATGAGAGGGTTACAAGGAAGGTTGTAATCCATTAGAAGGTTCATAGCACAACTACCAGACAAAATTCACCCTTTCTTGCATCTTCTCCATAAAGGAATAACTTACAAGTGGGATGGGAAGCATGATAAAGCTTTCCAGTAGATCAAGGACTACCTATTGACACCTCTAGTGCTCATGTTGTTGATACGAAACAAGCCATTGATCCTATATATCTTAGCAACATCAACAAAATTGGGTGCTCTTCTAGCAAAACATGATGAAAATGGAAAGGAAAGAGCTGTCTATTACATTAACATGACTTTGGTAGGCTATGAAATGAACCATTCATCCATTCAGAAAGCATGCTTAGCGATGGTTTTTTCTTCACAAAATTTTAGACAATACATGTCGTCGCATCAAAACAAACTAATTGCGAAGATCGACCCACTAAAATACTTGTTATCAAAAGCAACTCTCACATAGCGAATGGCAAAATGGGTGATGATCTTTACTGAATTTGACATAGAATACGTGGAGCATAAGGTAATGAAAGGACAAGTGATTATAGACCAACTAGAAAAAGCACCTATCTATGTAGAGAACTGTTTGATATCTAAATTCCGAGATGAATTAATGTTTCTTGTCAATACAATAGATCAATAGAAAATATACTTTGATGAATCATTTACCCAACATGGATCGAGGGTGGGTATTCTCTTTATCACCCCTCAATGTGATTGTATCCAAAAGTCATACAGGTTATCATTTCCATGTACTAACAACATTGCTGAGTACGAAACCCTGATCACAAGTCTAAGGATAGAAATTCAATGGAAGATACAAGAGTTGAAAGTCTATGGAGACTCACAGTTGGTTATCAACCAAGTCAATGATGATTACCAAACTAAGGATGAAAAGCTCACTCCTTACAAGAAGATGGTAGAGAATCTCAAGGACTTTTTCATAGATATAACTTTTGAGCAGATTCCTCGCATGAACAACCAAGCAATAGATGCAATGGCAACAATTGGATCATTGTTAGATATATTGCACATCCTTCAATGCAAATTCTTGGTAGAACAACTTCTCGTACCAACTTTTGAAATCCTAGAATTTGAATTTGTGTGTCATTTTTGGTCCTGGTTCCCTATGGTATCATGATATATTCACCTACCTTAGCAAAGGAACCCTCCCATCCGATATCACCTTCAATATTAAAAAGAACTTTGTTAAAAAGGCATCCCGATTCATGATCCTAGGTGATACCTTATATCGCTGAAGTATTGAGGGGACATTACTATGATGTCTTAACCAAGAGGAAGCCTGGATCAACTTAACAAAAGTTCATAATGACATATGTGGTTCCCATTCTAGTGGTATGACTTTAGCTAAGAAATTGTTGAGGATAGGGTACTACTAGCCAACCATGGAAAGAGAAACCCATCAGTATGTGCAAAAGTGTGTCTAGTGTCAACAGTATGGAGATCTTATTCATGATCCAGCTCTGGAGTTGCAACCAATGGTGACACCTCAGGCTTTCTCACAGTGGGGGCTTGACCTCATAGGAAAGATTACCCCAACCTCATCTAATGACCATAATTTCATCATAATGGCCACTTAGTACTTTACCAAGTGGGTCAAAGCTATTCCTATGACCTACATAATGGGGAAGAAAATTGTTAAGTTTATCCTGAATTACCTCATCTGTTAATGTTATGTTGTTCCATAAGCCCTTATCTAAGACAAAAAAACACCCTTCAAAAATAAGGATGTGAAAGAGCTATGTCAAAAATTCAACATCCATCATTGATTCTTCACCCCATATTACCCCTAGGGAAATGGTCAAGTTGAGGCTACAAACAAGACCATCCTAAAGATCCTAAAGAAAATAGTCAATGAAGCTGGCTATGACTAGTATCTAAAGTTAAATCTCACCCTCTGGGCCTATCAAACTAGTATCTGTATGCCTATAGGTGCAACCCCGTTCTCCCTTGTCTACGAATCATAAGCCATCCTACCTATTGAGGTTGAGCTTCCATCACTGCAAGTCTCGTTGTAGAACCTAATCACTGATGAAGAGTACATAGTATATTGGTTAAATGAGCTAGAATTCTTGGATGAGCTTCATCTTGACATCCTTAATCACTTGCAATTATATCAAAACTAAATGAAACGAGGCTATAACAAGAAGATCAAGTGTTAGTTTTTCTAAGTAGGGGATCTTGTCCTAAAGTTGAATCAAAAAATCTTCCATATCAGGATAGGAAAGGAAAGTTTGAGCCTAACTAGTTGGGTCCCTTTGTCATCACAACAAGCTATAGATTAGGAGCATAACAATTATCAACGCTTGAAGGTGAACCGTTGTAGGAACCAACCAATACTCTGCATCCTAAAAGAATTTATGCCTAGGCTTGAAGATAAATTTGAAAAAAAAAAGATTAAAAAACCCAAAAAGAGAGAAAAAAGTAAAGGAAAACAATCATCCTCTAGTGAAAACCACTTTGATGGTGCTTTGGGAAAGTATCTTGGTGAAAACCTAGCAAAGCCTTGCATAAATAAAGCATCTCCATCCATCTTTGGGTCTTTATCCTATCGTTCTCTTCATCGAATTCATCTATCACATCATTCATACTATTTATTCCACCACTCATTTGCGCTCATATCATAGTTTGATGTTGTAAAGTATTGTATCCCCTTTAGTACTACTTGGCATATTCCTAAGGTTAGCTTGTCTTGCCTAAATCGAGGTAGTCTATTACATCATGTTGGAGGCAATTCAATATGGATTAGATCAGGTTCTTGTATATCTTAAGGTTATTGGGAATCTCATTGAAAATCCCAAAAATGTTCATAAAAAAATCCAAAAACATTAAAATCCTATATAGCTAAAATCCAAAAACATTCAAAAAATGCAAAGTCAAATCCTAAAACATCCAAAACACATCAAAAATCCCTAAAAAGGTCAAAACATAAAAAATTCAAAAACAAAACCATGTCGAACTACGAGTCTCCAAGCTTGAACGTAGGCAAGGCCATCATTGATGTGCCCTTGAGACACCCTAGGTCAGTCCTTTAGGAGTTTGTCATAATAAATTGGCAATCCATCAAGTGTTCATATCTCATCATCAATAAGTCAAGTTAGTTGAACTATGTGGTCTCTGTGTATATAACGTAGGCAAGGCTCATATTTGATAAGCCCCCGAGGCCCCTAGGATAGTCTTTTAGGTTAGGTTCTTGCTCAAAACTCAGAAAATCCCTAAACATTCAAATATCAGAAAAGCCTTAAACATTCAAAATCTCAGAAAACCCCAAAACATTTGGAAAACTTAGAATAAAAGAAAAACATTTGAAAAATTAGGAAAACCCCAAAACATTTGGAATACTTAGAAAATCCCAAAACATTTGAAAAAAAACACAAAACACAAAACATTGGAAAACCCTAAGAAACCTCAAAATAATCAAAAACCAAAACACCCACATAAACTTTCAAAAAGATCAAAAATAGCCTCAAAAACATTTTCAAAATACCAAAAACATTGAAATATTCCAAAAAATCCAAAACCATCCATCCCATTTTTCTTTCACCCGCAATAAACCTTCACCCATAATAAATCAATCATCATCTTCAACCTTTGGAAAAACAAGTAGAAAGCAAGTATCACAAGTTGTAAAGTGAGAACCTAAGTGTCAAAATCTGAAGTCTAGGTCATAGGTAAATAAGTTAGTGGAGTTTGTATCAATGGCCTATCACACACCTAATCCTAAATCAAACCATTTGATAACATGTCCTAGGGTATATCCTTCTGACAATGGGCATCAACATCAAAAATCACCTTAGCTGTCTTAAACTAGCAAGAGATATAGATAACACTAACTGTTTGTTTTTAATCTTTTCTTATGATTTATCTTATTGACCCATTCTAAGGACCTCTCGATGATGTCTTAATGATTTAGAGAGAAAGCAATGGGGCATTGATCATTATCTTTTGTTTGTTGTGTTTGTGGATATTCTTATAAAATAATCTTGGTGCATACTTGCTTAGTTGTGTGTAGGGAGGTTGTTTGAAGTAGATTGTTGACTATTGTGTATGCTTTGGTTTGATATATTCTAAACTTCTAAGCTACATTCCAATGAGGTTTCTATATTTCAAGGTGTGAACAAGAACTATCCTATCTATTTGTAGAGTCAAAGTCCATTACACTAGATACAACACCATCCTGGTTATCAATACCATGATGCATCATGTCTATGTGATATATCAAAAATAAGGAATGACAAAAAATACCAATCTTGAATATGAAAAAATCATCCATCTCATCACCATATTTAATAAAGTCTTGATGCATCATGGACTTGTTGGACTTCTAAATCAATCTCAAAATCAATGGTCAAATTCATTCTTCTTATTCTTCTATCTTTATTAACATTTCTATCCAAGTACCAAATTTGTGTGATATATCAAAATGTACATGAGGCTACCCATGGCCAATGATTGTCTATACATCATCAAATCCTTCTACATTAGACATATGCGCTTTCTAGTCCTCTCTGAGTTGAACTGATCTTGAACCTATATTTTACCTTTGTCGAAAAATCAACCCAAAATTCAAAATTTCTACCCGATTTCTCGAGGGGGCAGGGAACCAGCGTATTCCTTCCACTAGGGAAACAGTGGGGCATCCAAAAATTAGAATTTTTTTATTTTTTGATCTGAGCAATAGTTTAATCCGAAAAAGCGTCGGTCTTTGAACTAACGTAACATGTACCTCGTTTCAAAGAGGGGGAAAATGTAGACACTTAAAAATGTCCTAAATGATACACACTTGAACCCGATATATTAATTAACATCACTTCATCCTAAAATCCATCTTCTTTTTGCTTGTTTAATTAAATAAGCCTAATTATTTAATTAAATGCCTCATTTTCACCTATTAATCTAATTGACCTAATTGGGTTAATTCACCCCCTCTCACACTGACATTTCATCTAGTTTGATTAAAAAATGCAAATTATTTAATTTTAACCTCAAGTTCTCTTATTTAATTGAATAACCTAAACTATTTAATTAAATATCATATTTGCATCCCCTTTTCATTAAATAAATCAATAATTTAATTAATATTCTCACATTCTTCATCTTGCACATTCATATTTAGTTTTAATTAACTAAATTGCTAATTTCCCTCTCATCCACTTGCATATTCTCCTATTTTCCTCCAAAAAAAGGTAATGATTATTCCAAACAACTTTTTAAAGTTGTTGCAAAGTGTGTTTGTTTGCATGAATGTGAGCCCTTGATCTTTTCTTGATCCATGTGATCTTTGATTCTCATCCATTGATGAGAATCCTTGATCCATGTTTCATCCTCCTTTCATTTGTGACCATTGATAAATCAAATCAATCTCATCCATTACTTTTTCATTCGATCTCCATTAAATCAATTATTTAATGAATATCATATAATTCCCCTAATTTGCATAATTGAAACTTTGTTTTAATTATCAAATTACTAATTAAATCTAATTCTCCCACTTGCAAGGGAATATTAGTTGGGAATATTATTCTTTTGCACATGTAAGGGAAGCTTAGGTGTGGAACAAACTCTCCTAACGCCAAAACCTCAGGGAAGAATGCAGATAGGACTTTAAAATTTTCCAATTACAATTCATTAAGATACACAAGAAAAGAATAATAGAACAGAGAAATGGACACATACACAATTGGACACCAGATTTATGTGGGAAAATGCTTACAAGAGAAAAACCCACCACACCAAGAAAAATCGCTTTGTATTACAGTAAACAAAATTACATACAGAGATCGACTTCACTTTCTGATGTCAATTTTTACAGTAGCATAATTTTCTAATCAACCTTGTACAGAAATTCTCTCAAAAACATCTAATGAACTTATATAGATCAATTTGTGTTCAATCAAACAACACTGTCACTCATCGAATAAAATTCATAGTCATCCACCATTGCTAGAGAGAAATCCATGCACTTACGGTCTATTCGTTTTCCACACAAGAATAGTCGCAACTGCTCAACTTCCAACGGTTCTCATTCTGCTTCTCTCATTTGTTCACAACAAACCACGTCAGACAGTCGTTCGGTCAAAGCGTTCAAACATAATCGCATGTCGGTGAGACACTAGACCGTGTCTCCCCAATGCCAAAATGCTCGACTGTCCTTATCAGAAAGAGTCACCACCATCGGCAAGAGTCATTTCAAGTTCAAAACCATCGGCTAGACTCACTCTATCGGCAAGACATCTCACTGATGTCCATCACAGAACTATCGGCAAGACCATCGTTGTTGCTAAGACATCTCACTGATGTCCATCGTAGAACTATCGACAATACCATCGCTGTTGGCGAGACATCATAGTAAACACAAATCCATCTTGTGCAGATCTATCGACAAGACCATCGTTGTCGGTGAGACATCATACCAAACACAAATCCATCTTGTGCAGATCTATCGACAAGAGTTTCGCTATCGCTGAGAGTTCAGAGCAAACAAAAATCTATTGACAAGATATCCTCTATCGGCAAGAGTTCACACCGATCATGGAACAGTCGGCAAGAGGAAAGCCATTGACAAGAGTTCTCATCGAGAGTACCTTCCTATCGGCGAGACTATAGTCATCGGCAGGAGATCACACTGAAAGAAAAATTGTTGCTGAGACCAACACTGTCGGTTAGACTCTTATCGAGCCTTCATGTCACCCCGATGACATTCGTGTGTAAAACCATCGGCGAGACATACTCTATCAGAATGAGTCACTCCAAAGGTTCACTTCTCTCCCCGATGCCACTCGTCGCCAAGAGTCTCCTCGATGATCACCAGGAACCAACCCGTCGACAAGACATAACCAAAGTCTCAACGACTTTGATCTTTTCGAAGTTTAGAACACAATTGCTAGTCGGTAAGACATTCTGAGGGTCTCACCAATTTTTCTCTTTCAAGAGTTTCATGTCAGTAAGCTTGAGGCACATTTTCCAACAACACATTCCTCCAAAAAGAATATTCCCATGGAATATTCCTTCACTTTTGCACAATTTAATTTGGTTTTAATTAACTAAATATCTAAAATTTTCCTCACCCATGAGAATATTCTCTTTCTTCACTCATTTGAAAAAGGGAATATTCTTTTTTATAACAAACATTCAACAAGACTTCTCGTGCAAGTTTTGAAAGTGTGTTTGTTTGGTTCAGAATATGAACCCTTGATTCTTTTCTCGATCCATGTGATCATTGATTCTCATCCATTGATGGGAATCCTTGATCCATGTTTCATCTTTCCTCCAATTTTGACCATTGATTAACTTTTTTAATCTTAAACCCTTCATTTTTTATTGTCCTCCTATAAATAGGTCACTACTTGGAGACAAATGGATTCATCTTTTAAAAACAAACTTATGCTGTTAAAATCACTTTAACTTGCACTCATATTTAGCACTTATTTAGCATCTTTTAAGCTTAATTTACTTGCATCAATAGCTTAAAGCATCCATTAATGGCTTCCATGATAACATAGGTGCATATATTTAACATATTTTGTAATTAGGGTTTTAATATTTTGAAGCTTGAACACATTTAGAGTAGATTTACATACACCCATATCAATCATCTTAGCATTCATAATGTTAATTTAACATTTAAATCATGTTTTATCACACATCTTTCATCGGTTTTTTTGATTCTCTTCAATAGAATCGATTGAAACAAGCTCATTATCCAAGGGATTGGGAAATGGTCGCCATTCCACATCAATGCGACATCACTCTCCCAATAGGATAAGTTTCAATAGATTAGAATAGGTGTTTTTGAAGCTTTCATGATTTAATATGTTAGTTTTAATGGATGCTTGGTTTGGTTTATATTGGATGATTTTATTGAGACTGATAAATAGTGGATTAAATATGCCTCGAATTCGTATGGATTGGGTGTAGTTAACCTATACTATGTCATTGGTCACAGTACCTTATCAAAGCTTGTTATTAGGACTCATCTTTTCAATTTTTAGATTACTCCCTAAGTATCACTTAATGAGGGGGTGTTAATGTGAAAATTAGTATTATCAAACTGGTTAGATTTTAGCCTACTTAATAGAGTCCTATTCACATTACACTTAAGCTCACTTAGAGGTTATCTATACTTTTATTTCACCTCATGTAGACTCACCAAGTGTCTAAACATTGGTTCATTGAGTCGTACACTTCTTTCATACTTGGAGGGGTAGTACCTTCTCACCTCTTCATCCTTTCCTTTATAAGTAAGACACATTTTACAACACATCACTGATTAGGGTGAAAAGTTGGGTCTTGTAATGGGCACAAAATACATTATGTATTCAAACTTGAAATGTTATAAAGTTGATACTAATAAGAGTGTGGTCCATGCCAACACAAAACCCTAACATGGTAACAAGAGCACAATAACATGGTCTTACACACACAAAGCTCTAAAAGAGATATTATTGTAGTGATATATACAAAATTAAACCCTAAAATATATAATGAAACCATATATATAATAAAACCCATCAAAAATTTAAACCTCATATATACAAATTTCATTATCTATAATGAAACCATATATATACGAGTCTCATCTATATAATCTAATGGATAAATTTTTAGATATCCTGAATTTGGTGCCTTCTAATGATGTCTTGGACCCTTCACATGATATTCAAACTCCTCCTGAAGTGCAAGTTATACCATAAGAAGTAACTTCTCTTAAATCTATATGTCCTATGGATGGGTTAATCGAGAACCCTAGAATTGGATCCAATGTTGCTTTTTCAAATTTAGCAATGGTACCATTTGCTAATTAATATACTTATGTAAATTCCCATCATAAGTGTGTATGTATATAAGTAGTAATTGAAAATTAGAAATAGAAATGGTGGAAATCATTCCTTAGAATTCCCATGTCAATGCCTTTTACTTAGAATGCCTATGTCAATGCCTTCAATCAAGTGGAGAGGATTCAAGATGCTTCTAAAATGATGGAGAGTGTGGCAACCATGAAGGAAGCATGTTGAAAAATGATTAGGGTGAAAAGATAGGTCTTGAAATAGACACAAAAGACATTATGTATTCAAATTTGAAATAATATAAAGTGAATACTAATAGGAGTGTAGTCCATACCAACACAAATCCCCAGCATAGCATTTGAAACTAGAAAACAAAACACCCTAAACCTTTAATGTCTTAATTTTATATAATTATGTGACCATATTTTTTTAATTTTTCTCTATCAACATATATGTACTGTGAACGGTAGCTCTAAACCTACTAAAACATAGGCAAACAACACATGTTAGTCAATAAACAAATCTAAACTAGCATTCCCCATCAGATTCATTCAAAGCACAATGAACAAGAAATAAAACAAAGAAACCAAATGAAAGCTATTTAAATCCTATTCAAATACTCAAACCCAGCATCCCATGGGGAAATTGGTGCTACTTTGATGTGGAAAGTAGCCCTTTCCCAATTCCTTGCAAGCTTTGATGATGAACAATGTGATCCTTGATGAAAATTCTCAATAACCTAGCTATGGTGATTAAATGTTATGATAACTTTGACAAGAATGGATGAAATTTGCTTCAAATATGTAGATAGTGACTTTGCCTCAAGTTGTGGATCCAAAATCAATAGAAGAGCTCTCTATTTATAGGAAAGAAGGATGGAGGAATGAGAAACATGAAGGATGTGGGATTAAAGATAGACCAATGGCATTGTGCCACTTGTCAACATGCTATTGAAGAGAGGTGGAACACATTTTGATCAATGTGCAAATAAATGCAATTAGGTGGAAATTTGAAATTTGAAAGTTGGCTTGTGGAGGAAGAGATGGAAGAAGAGTTAATGCCACTTGGCTCAAGAAAAAGGACATGTAAGAGGCTTAAATGTCATGTTGGAGGACAAGTCCTTTTGGGAGGGAGACTTCAAATGGAGAGAATATCCCAATGAGATGCCCTTTTGAATGAAAAATAAAAGAATTTATAAATCAATTAAATTGATTTACTTGTGCAAGTTGCAAAATCTATAGGATTTGAAGGATTAGAGTTAGAGTTAATCAAGTTTTAATTAACTTAGATGGAGATTAGTTGATTTGACACTTGATTTAGATTTTTGGATCAAATGGGAGGAATAATGAACATTAGATTTAATTAAGTTTGATTTATTTAATTAAAGGGATGATGTTAGATTTAATCAAATAAAAGTTAATTTATTTAATTAAAGGAAGATTATGATTTAATCAAATAAAGGGATTCATTTAATTAAAAGAACATTATGATTAATCAAATAAAATGATTTATTTAATTAAAAGAAGATAATTATTTAATCAAACAAAGTTGATTTATTTAATTAACAGAGGAATTATGATGAATTTAATCAAATAAAGATTATTTGATTAAATGGTTAGTAGAGAGATGATTAAGGAAGAATTGAATTTAGTTGATCAGGATATTTTTCATGTCTACATTTTGCCCCTTTTTGAAGCAATGTGTTTGTTGCATTCGTTCAAAGAATAACCTTGCCAAGATCAAAATTAAAAAAATAAATTGATGTTTCTGAATGCCCTAGCAAAAAGAAGTATACTGGTACGCTGCTCCCTCGAGAGATTGAGTGAAAAGTTCAATTTGAGGGTCGATCTCACGATAAAGAGGTTCAAGATGGATGTATGGATGGTTAAGATGATGCAAATGAGATGGTTTGTGGATGCAAGATGGATGCATTGGTGATGTTTTTGATTAACTGTCATGGTACCATGTTAGTGCAGAGAGAAGAAAGAAGAAATGAGATGATATAAGGATCCAATAAGTCCATGATCTATGGGACTTTATTAGAGATGATGATGATGATGATGCTTTGCTTATCAAGAATTGGGATTTTAAAAGGACTTACTTACCTTATGTTTGATAACACACATAGATACAGTGCATCAAGATATAAAGAACCAGGATGGCGTTGCACCTAGTGTGATGAAATTTGAATTGATTATTAGATAGGAGTACTCCGATTCACACCTGACATATGAAACCTCATTTAAAATTAGTTTAGATATTTCAAACATCTCAAACCAAAACATGGAAAGGAAAGCCTTCCTATGTGGTCAACAAGACACCTGAAACACCCTCCCTACAAACCAAACAAAGCATGCATGACCAAGGTTAGATTACAAGAATATCCAACAAGTACAATAGACAAAATACAATGATCGTTGCCCCATTCCTTTCTCTCTAAATCATTTTGTTTAGACATCATTAAGAGGTCATTGGAATGAGCGCAATAAGATAAATCAACAAAACAAAGATTAAGTAAACAAACAAGCTAATGTTCTTCATATTGCTAGCCAAGACTAAACTATGGTGATGCCTGATGTTGATGTCCATTGTAGGAATGATGCATCCTAGGATATGATGTTATTAGATGATTTGGGATTAAATGGATAATGGGCTATTAATATCAAGAGTTGACCAACTTGTTTATCTACTGACCTAGACTTGAGACCTTGATGATTGAGTTTTCACTTTTGAACTACTAGACTTGTTTTTTATTGTTTCACCAAATGTTGAGGATGACGATGATTTATTGTGAGTGGATGTTTATTTTGGGTGCAAGAAAGGTGGGACGGATGGGTTTTTTCAAATATTTGAATGTTTTTGATGTTTTGAAATGGTTTGAGACTATTTTTGGTATTTTCAAGATGTTTTACAAATGTTTTGATTTTTGAATTTTCCAATGTTTTTGTGTTTTTTGAGATTTTGACCAAGAGACTAACCTAATGACCTATCCTAGGGGCCTTGGGGGTTGATCAAATATTATCCTTTCCTACGTTATATACGTAGATACCACGCAGTTGGATTGACACATACTCAATTATTGATGAGATATGAACAAATGGATTGCCAGTTTATTATGACAGACTCCTAAAGGATTGACCTAAGTGTCTTGGGGGATGATCAAAGATCAACCTTGCCTATGTTAAGAGCTCAGAGACCCGTAGTTCGACAAGACGACTTTGTTTTTTGACTTTTTCAGACTTTTTGACCTGTTTTGGATTTTGATATGTTTTGGATGTTTTTGGATTTTTGCATGATTTTGATGATTTGGATATGGATATGTGTGATGATATCGGTGCTTTGTTTTGGGATTTTGTTGAAAACCAAGCTAATATTGATTGATCGGATCAATGGATTAATGATGATAACATTGTTGAGGATATACAACAATGCAAGGATGGTGTTAACCAACACAAGATGAGGATGGATATCTTGAGATGATGATGGATTGATTGGATTTTATTGATCAAGATCGATGATGATAACATTGTTGAGGATACACAAAAATGCAAGGATAGTATTAAGCAACACAAGGACTGGGAAGGATATCTTGAGATGATGATGTATTGATTGGATTTGATTGATCAAGATTTGTGAAGATTGGTTTGGAAAAAAAGTTGGTTTGAATGATTTGATACGATGTTGAAGCACATGTTAGATGCAACTGATATTGATTGTTTGGATCGATGTTCGATTAAAGATAAAAAATGATAAGGAACATCTTCTTGTCAAAAATTTCCATGGGCTAGTGATTTTGATTCTTGCTAACAAATGCTTTGACCAATTTGATTTTAAGTTTGTCAATGTTTGGATCACCACATAAGTTGGAAGATATAGATCAAGATTTTTTCCTAAAGAAAGATGTAAATGTTTTCCCTCAGTGTCTAACAATGTATGAAATGCCATGGGTGGATGCCTAGATAGATGTATGGATGGATGGCTATGGTAAGCATGCAAAGGATGCCAAGGATTATCTTGTAATAAGATAAGGTGTTTGAATAGAGAAACACTTCATTGGATAATGATTCATGGCTTAGATAATATTGGGTAGAATAGGATCAATGAAAATGACTCATGTCAAGATGTCTACCATAAGCAAGTGCAAAGTGTGCACCAAACTTTGTTAAGATCAAAATAATTTGGAAGATGGATGAAAATGGATTGGATCAATGGTTTATGGATGAATGATTTATTATGGATGAGATGGATGGAATGCTAGATTTATTATGGATGAGATAAGATGCTTTCACTTGAATAGATCCTATGATGCTCAATTCTACACATGATGCCTATTTACCAGGTTTTCATCATGGTATCTGCCCAAAGCGCTGCTCATGCAATTTTCACTAGAGGATGATTTTTACCTTTACTATTTTCATGATTTTTTATTTTTTTAAAATTTTTTTGTGAAAGATTTTAGGCTCATGCTGAACCACTTGGTGTTAATGTAGATGCTTCTGGCATAATGTTCCATCAATATCCTACTTGAAGAAGTTGTTTTTCCAAGATACGTGCAATTGAATACAACTTTTGAGATTCTTGATATACTTTGTTGATACCAGAGTTAACTCTTTCTTTATGCCCACATCGCAATAGAGTGCCTTCTAAATATTTATGATAAAGGGTTTTTGCCAATACATGGTCAATGTGAGAATTAGATATCATGCATGGAGGAGTGGATGGAGTGTGTTTAGGAATAAAAGATGGATTGGTTTATAGTTTGGAACCTTTGACTCTCCAAACTTGGGAAGATGAGCAATTATGGGTGGATACGAAAGTGTGCATGGAATTATGACCAACTGCTTGATATACTTTGTATGTTGCTTGAGAATCCTGCTTTTTCCTTTGTGGACATCTTTGATGGATACTTTTCCCTTTTTTATTTTTCCCCATAGTTTCTTTGACTGATGGAGTTTGATAGGGATAATCTTTCTTTGTATTATTCGGTATCCATGTGTATTTGATTTGTCCATTATGCTTCTTAGCTTCTTTTTCTTTGATAATGTTCTTTTTGCTTTGATTCAAATCTTTCTTTTGATGTTGGTCCCAATTCATGGATGGGGTGATGGGTGGATAAAGATTCATGACGTGGCTAGTTGTAGTACTAGCATTAGTTTCACCATAAGGATTCTTTGTGCTCCCTATGTTGATGCTTCCACTAGATAAAATTACCCCCTATATTATAGAGGTATCACTGATATGTTTAGGTCCCTTAATTTTCAAATAACTAAGACCTTGATGCTTAGGATTGCAAATAATCTGTACTGGTTTTAGAATACCCTGTTCATGTAGGCCTAATCTTCTACCTTGATAATTCATGTGTTGAAACATTTTATTTGCAATAGGATATGATTTACCTTGGAAACAAGGTGATAGTCCTTCTCTACTCTGTCGTGGATCTTCAAAGGTGATAACTTCTTCATTGATAAGATAGCTTACCCTTAAAAAGGTAAGTGATCCAAGTTTATAAGTGATAGGATCCTCCATGTGTGGGATAACTTCCTGATTGATATCTTTGGCTGGATCTTATGGAATATTAGATTTTAATGCTTCTTCAAGAGGTGTCGATGATTCACTGTCCCCATAAAAGTCTTCCTTATGATTCATTTTTGATATGCCTTCACAAGATGTTCTTGATTCACAACTTCTATAGAATCCCTCTTCATGACCCATTTCTGATATGTCTCTAGATTTTTCTGTATCTTGATCATGTGTACAAATGTTAAGAGTAGGAGACTCTTGTCCCTTGGTAATGATATCAAGAGTATGAGACTCTTGTCCCTTGGTAATGATATCAAGAGTATGAGACTCTTGTTTTGAATGAAGATCATCTACATGTCCATTAGGAGTAAGCATATCATGGGTAAATGGAGGAATATGTGCTATCTGGATATGATCATCATTTGCGACATCTTGTATAGATAGGAGAGTGTCCATTAGATCATTGTAATATCTTGGAGATACAAATTATTGATCTTGAATGATTTCAGAATTGCTTTTGACATGCTTTAGATCAAGTTCTTGACATGGGTCAGTTTCAAAGGATGGATTGCTTATAAAGGTTTCTTGGATATCTTCATTAGGCATGAGAAGTGGCTCAATATCGTTTTGATCTTTAAGTGAATTTGGATCAAATGTTGAGTTGAGAATTCCTTCAATATCTGTAACCATGAGGTCAAAGGATGTCAATATGACTTGGAAAGGACCATTGCTAGACTTTGGTGAAAGATGTTGATCATGCTTTGGAATAAATTCTTGAGATATGTCCTCTAACTCATTCGGTGATGTAGAGACATTTTCAACATGATCATTGGTCGATGGTCATGTATTATGTCAATAGGATCAAATAATTCTAACACTCCTTGAAATAGATCAAATATTATCGAGGGGTTTTGATCATGACTAAAAAGTGACTCTTGATGTATGTTGATTTGATCGTTGGATGAGGTGGAAAAATATTCAAGGTGCTCATTGATGGATAGATCTTGATCATTGTATTCAACAATTGTGGTGGAGAGATTGTCAAAATTTTCAACAATAGGATCAAATGATGTTAACATTTCTTGAATTGGATCATTTTTGGGTATTGTTGGTGGATTTTGATCATGATTGAAAAGTGACTCTTGGTGCATGTTGATTTGATCATTGGATGAGGTAGAAATATCTTCAAGGTGCTCATTGATGAATAGTTGTGATTGATCTTGGAGATGTGATGACTGATCTTCGAGATGGGGTGATTGGGTTTGCTGTTGATGTCATTGATCTTGATATCCAACCTCTTGATATTGGAGATATTGTTCTTGATGTGGTTGTGGACACAACTCAATGCTTTGGTGGTATGGTTTGACCAATGGAAGAGTGTATTGATTTTGGGGTGGAGATGTCTTTTGGTGATATGAATCAATGAATTTTCTAAGTATAGCAATATGATCTCGCAAAATTTGATCTTGATTTTGATCATGAAACCCTTGATATAGTTGATTTGGTTTTTGTTCAAGCATATTTGAAATGTCTACTTGTGGTGTTTGTATGGGGTCATGGACAAATTGATTTTGGACAATGTTATGATTTGGAAAGATGTTTGGATTTGGCATTATAGGCTGAAATTGAACATTGTTTTGGTTGGGAATCACATTGCTTGGATTTAGGTAACTTTGATTTTGGATGGTGTTACCTTGACTTGGATCAATACATGGAGTTGTTAAAATATTATTTGGACTTTGAAAAATATTTGTATGATTCACAAACATATCTATCCCAAAGTTTACCAAGTGTGGGTTTGAAATGTTTATGTTTGGTAAAATTGTACTTGATATATTCACATTTGGCATGTATGGATTTGGTGGGATAAAGTTGTTTTGTTGAATACTCAAGCATTGATTGTTTGGTTAATAGACTTGTAGGTTTGGAATTTGATTTAAATCTGCCATAGGAAAAGGTGTTCCAAAATTTAGATTGGGCATACTCACATTTGTTGTACCATTGAGGTTTGTAGGAGATTGTGATCCCATGTATGGATTGTATAAATGTGAGTTTTGATAATCAATTGGTATTGTAAGGCCTTGATAGTTTGGTTGACGTGGATTACTCATGATGTATAGAGCAAGTTTATATTCTGTGTTCTTCTTGTGTTTTGACCTTGTTGACCTCTAAGGGATTTAGGACCAATGATGAGATGAAGGATGAAAGGGGCGAGTGATATGGGTGTTGAAATTTTATGAACTTTGGATCAATGCTAGACTTTAAGATTTGATTTTGATTGTTTTGATTAGATAATGAACATGTGAATCCCAAGATGTTATATGTTATCTCGGGATGAGCTCATTCAAAAGGGGGATAATTTAACTAAGTGTGTGAGGAAGGATTCATTCACACACACCTAACTAAACAAATGATTTTGATTTGGTTTAAGGATGTACCCAAGTCTAGATAACGATGTTTCCAAAGCTCTAAAGTTGTTTGTGGGATGGAATGATAAATGTTTGGGATGAATGAAGTGTTTGATTTGATCCTAAATGAACCTAAGGAGAACCTTGTTTGCAATACCAAGATAGTGAAGAACATGCTTTTCCCTAAGAGTGGGTCAAACCAAAAGGCCAATGTTTGCATGGAAAACCATATGACCAAAAGAGACCAAGCACATGTGTGGGGTTCAATTTGAGTTAATCTTGATTAATGACTTGCTTTTTACCACATCCACTTGTCTTGCTTAAGTTTCAAACTAAATGTCTATGCCAAAACCTTCTTTCATTCCATAAGGTCCATTATATGAGAATCAAGAAGTCAAAACCATAGTTTCCTTATGTTGACTTTGGAGAAAACAAATTGAGAAATAGGCCCATGTATTTAGAAGCCTTTAAGGATAAATCCTTAGGGACAAGCAGTAATACTTGGACTTATTCAAGGTATTTTCTCCTCCAAAGGGTTTGGATTTTTGACGACTTGTTGAATGTTTGTGTTTCAAGATTTTGGATCCAAGCAATGTATTTAACTAACTCAAAGATTACACAAATCTAGGATGGAAAAGAAGATATTTGTTGAATTCCCACTTGGATAAATCTAGCTGTGCTTATTCAGAGCGGATGATTAGAAGCTTGACCACACTAGCTCCCCTCCATGACACTCACTTCTATGGGTTAGCCGAGCTTCAGTTCTCATGAATCTCCTTTGACGAAACTTTTCATCTCTACAAAGAACCGCAAATATGTGGGACGACTCTGGAGGTTTGACCTCCTAATGCCAACACATATTGGGATTTTTGACTACTAAACAAGGGTTCGTAATAAGTGCATTCGGTTTAAAGGATACGATGATAAACTCCCTCAAGAGGTCTCCCAACCCTTAGAACAAGGAGTTTATGTATCATAGAGATAATGGGGGAGAGCTATCATGCATCACTAAGTTGATTGCAAACTTTCCTTGCAACCACAAATTTGTATAGCGGTTCAGAAGAGCTTGGCTTATGCTCATTACCGCTTGGGTCATTTCCTTGGGGTGAGTACTTTTTCCCACCAAGGTGGACCTTCTAAAGGTAAACAAAAGCGAGTAAGTACATCCGTAGTTCGATCAATCTTTGTTTGCATGAACAAAGAAAGAACACATGCAATATACTTAGCTCACACTAGCAAGATTTGTTCAATTTTAAAAACCAAAATTGAAGTGTGGAGACAATCTTTTAGACAACCTAATATCACCAAAAGACTTTTGATTCTCAAGATCGCCGTGAAGCATGAGAGAAGTGCATACACCTTTTAAATGACATTAACTTGTAAAAAATATTACAAGACATAAAGTACACATATTCATTTTAACTTCAAAAACAATAATGGATTCCTTTTATAGCACCAAGATGAAGTGTGAAGTTTGCTTGTTCAATTTTTAGATCCAAAACCAACTCTAGTAAATTCCTAATTTTTTTTTAAACCCTTTGATTGTTCTTTTTAAAATCCAAAAGAAATTTATTTGAGTCCTAAAACTTGAAAATAACAAAAGCCTCAAAAAATGGGATTATAATTGCTCCCAAAGTGTTTAAAAACACTTGTTTACAAATCATGAAATGATGTCATAAGAAGACTTCTCCTTGCTTCCTCCTTCCTTTCTTGATCACTTCAACCTACAAAAACTGATTAGCCTATAGAAAACAAAGCCACAAACAACTTAGAAGTCAAAGGTGATCAAAATAAAAAAGCACATGTTGAATTAAAACTAAAAATTGACCTTTTACCCAACTTTAGTGTCGCAATCCACGAAGGTGTCATAGTTTGAAGAAGTCTAGCGGTGCTTTAGTGAAGTCAGCATTACTCTGTGGAGAAATAGAGATCGCGATTGCATCACTATTTCGTTAAGGGTTCCTCTTTGGAGTTTGAAAGACTAGTCCTTCAAGAAAATAACAGAAGCATCACCCTTTGAAGTAGACACAATGTCGCTATATAGCGATGCTAGATTGATAGCGTCGCTGTTTATCTTTTGCAGCATCGTCAATTTCTGCAATCATAGAAACTTGAAAAAAAAAGCAAAATTTTGACCAAAAAATGAGTTAATTTCTCAAGATTCGCTCTCCTTCTAGCGCCAAAATGTGAATGGTAGCTCTAGACCTGCTCAAACATAGACAAACAACACAATGTTAGTCAATAAACAAATCTAAACTAACATTCCCCATGAGATTCATTTAAAACACAATGAACAAGAAATAAAATAAAGAAACCAAATGAAAGCTATTTAAATCTTATTCAAATACTCAAACCCAACATCCCATGGGGGAATTGGTGCTACTTTGATGTAGAAAGTAGCCCTTTCCCAATTCTTTGAAAACTTTGATGATGAACAATGTGATCCTTGATGAAATTCTCAATAACCTAGCTATAGCGATGAAATGCTATGATAACTTTGACAAGAATGGATGAACTTTGCTTCAAATTTGTAGATAGTGACTTTGCCTCAAGTTGTGGATCCAAAATCAATGGAAAAGCTCTCCATTTATAGAAAAAAAGGATGGAGGAATGAGAAACATGAAGGATGTGAGATTAAAGATAGACCAATGACATTATGCCACTTGTCAACATGCTATTGAAGAGTGGTGGAACACATTTTGTTCAATGTGCAAATAAATACAATTAGGTGGAAATTTGAAATTTGAAATTTGAAAGTTGGCTTGTGGAGAAAGAAATGGAAGAAGAGTTAATGTCACTTGGTTAAAAAAAAATGACATGTAAGAGGCTTAAATGTCATGTTGGAGGACAAGTCCTTTTGGGAGGCAGATTTTAAATGGAGAGAATATCCCAATGAGATGCCCTTTTGAATGAAAAATAAAAGAATTTATAAATCAATTAAATTGGTTTACTTGTGCAAGTTGCAAAATCTAGAAGATTTGATGGATTAGAGTTAGAGTTATTTAGGGTTTAATTAACTTAGATGGAGATTAGTTGATTTGACACTTGATTTAGATTTTTGGATCAAATGAGAGGAATAATGAACATTAGATTTAATTAAATACAGTTTGATTTATTTAATTAAAGGGATGATGTTATATTTAATCAAATAAAGGTTAATTTATTTAATTAAAAGAAGATTATGATTTAAACAAATAAAAAAAATTATTTAATTAAAAGAAAAACATTATGATTAATCAAATAAAATGATTTATTTAATTAAAAGAAGATAATTATTCAATCAAACAAAGTTGATTTATTTAATTAACAAAACAATTATGATGAATTTAATCAAATAAAAAGATGATTAAAGAAGAATTGAAATTAGTTATCACCATATTTTTCATGTCTACATATACAATTAATAATATACACTACATGGGTTATGCAATTTTTTTGGTGATCATTGAGTATGTTACTTGAGTATATGTGCATATTGACACCTCTAAATAACCACTTTTGGACCTTTGTGCATGAAAAGACTCATTCCATGATTGTCATAACTATCCATAAACCAAAACAATAGATTGAAACTCTTAAATCACAAAAAAATCAAAAAAAGTCATCCTTATCTGATATACTATTTAGAAACTTGAAGTATGCCGAGTTAAGATGGACGGCTATGGATCCTCTACATCGAGGCAATTTTATTTCCTTGCACACGAAGTCCTCATGCCGAGTTAAGATGGACAGCTATGGATCCTCTCCCCTAGGGCAATTTTATTTCCTTGCACAAGAAATCTTTTATATTCTTTGTGGGCGCAGATTAGGTTATATTTTAGGGTTTGCGCTGCTCTCCTCAACTCCCTTAACAACATCTAGGTGAAGAAGAAATGCATACGCCTCCTGTCCGGACCTCTTCTAGTCAGCCCTAACAAAACGCCTTCCTGTCGATGTCGTATCCTTCACTGCGCTTCTGGGGAGTCTTGGAAATGATGGCGATCTCTGGAGAATCAACTACCAACTTGCTGAAATGAAAGAGATGGAGATACATCCAAACGTTATCACTTATAACACACTCACAAATGCTTTGAGTAGATGTGGTCAAATTGAGGAAGTACATGACCTCTTGCACAAAATGGGGCATGTTCTTTGTTTTCCGGGTATATTTACATATAACACTCTGATAGAAGGAACCTGCAAGATTGTAAAAATAAATGAAGCTCTTGTTTTAATAGCTGAAATGATACAAGATGGCCTTTTTCTAAATGTTGTTACATACAGCACTCTAATAGATGGTCTCTGCAAGGTGGGTAAGGAAGATGAAGCTCGAAGGTTAGTAGCTGGAATGAGACATAGTTACTGCTCTCCAGATATATTTGCAAATAGCATTTTGATTGATGATCTTTGCAAAGTAGAAAGAGTAGATGAAGCTCTAGGATTAATAGCTAAAGTGTTACAAGACAGCTATTTTCTGAACAGCTACACTTATACAAACCTGATAGTTGGCTTCTGCAAGTCTGGCAAAACAGACAAAGCCTACAATCTGTTTGTACAAGTGATGGAGTTTGGTCCTTTGCCCGATGAAGTGACATTTAATGCAGTTATCGATGGAGTGTGCAAAAATGACAGGATGGATATTGTCTTCATGACATGTCAAAAAAGGGTTTGTACGCAGACGCCATTACTTATAATTCTTTGATATGTGGCTTATGTGGAGTGAATGAAATGGAAAAGGCTCAAAAGTTGTTTAAAGAGATGCTAAGAAAAGGCTACTCCCCAAATGTTTTAACTACAGCACTCTGATTTCTGGTTTATCTCAGAGTAACAGTGAAAAGGAAGCACTCACACTTCTTTCTGAGATGGAAAACAAGGGTCATCCTCCCCATGTAGTGACATTATAATACTCTCATATGTGCATTCTGTAGAGCAGGAGACATGAACATGGCAGACAAGATGTTAGAGGAAATGGCAACAAGGAATTTGAAACCTAATGAAGTGACATAAACCACAGTCATTGATGGTCTGTTCAAGGCAGGGGATCTTTCTGGAGCACATTAATAAGATTTTAGATGAAAGCTTGATTGCTGATGTAGTCACTTATACCCGGCTGATCGATGCCCATTGCAAAATTGGTGAAATAGATAAGGCTTTGAAGTATTTTCTAAACTTTCTAAGTGGTTGGCATTACTCCAATAGTATCTTGAATCTTGATTGATTTTTTGTAAGGAAAACAAACTTGACAGGGCTCTCTCAATGCTGAATGAGATGAGAGCAAAGGGTTTGGTTCCAAATGTTGTCACGTATAATATATTCTTTTGCACCTTGCGTCAAAGACACATCTTGAATTTTTTTTGTTGATGGATCAAATGAAAGAAGGCTGTGCTTTATGTGATAAAACCGTTCAGATACTTGACTGGCTGGTTGATGTTGGTCAAATGAAAAAATTAAGTGACTTTGTATATGATGATTCTTTTATTATTTCTAGTGAAGCATAACTCTTCTGTCTTGGTATGTTCTAAACATATCAAAATCATTCTTGGATATATATTTTCCCAGCTAGAAATTGATAGTTATGCACTCATTTCAGAGTTAATCATGTAGAGAATCATACTTTTGTGCAATGATTGGAAAGTTACTTAGATAATATTAGTTATATTATTTTCTAGTTTCACAAATGCCAATCATATATGATAGTCTCGAATGAAGCATAATTGGATGTTTCCTTCCAATTATTGAAGATTACTTTTTGTCAACAGGTTACAATGGTAAGCAATCTTGTAAGTGCACCTTAAAAATAATGAAAACTGTTAAAACATTTCCATAGCTTTATACATAGTATGCAATAGTTAGGGTTAGCATAATAAGTTTAATTTATAGAGATGGTTGAAGGGTCACTTTAAGGTCATTATTTTTCTAATATCTGAAAATGAGTTATCTACAGGCTGATAACCAACCCAGTAACTGTTTCATAACTAAAATATGAGTTGTGAGTTGCGGCAATCCAGAGCTTTCCACTGCTTATTTAACTTTTCTTTCAAGATTTCTTCTGTTGACAATATCTTACTCTATGCTAACTTATCTAATATGTGGCGACAAAACTAAAAATACTATGCTTGAGCTAGGTCAGTATCTGCATATCTAGCTTTAGGGAACCAAACATAATATCTGCAGTTAACTGATATGACCATAGAAACCAGATCATGACAGTAAAAATTTGTATTTCCTACCATGGCTTGATTATCTTTGTGTTTAATTTAAAAATAATTGATTTGACCATTGATGGATCTGAGGAACTTTGGCATTCTGATCTCATACTTCTCCAGCAGCAGCCAAGTGTGTCCATTCAAAATATTTAATATCCTTACCTGTTTCACGCTTTTTGTTTGAGAGGAAACGTATAAAATCAAAACTTACATTTTCATAATCCTCTAGGGGTTCATATTTTTTTATTAAATTTATTGGAATAAGAATTTTACTAAATAGAAATTACAGAGCACAGAAATACATCAGCAGACCAGCAACAAGGCTGTTATATAACAAGTAAATAATAGACCAAGTAACAGAACCTGTAGCAACAAATTGCTGCCAAAAGACAACTTTCAGCAAGCTCGATCCAAATTACAAAGAGCAGCAAAGGGTACATATTGACCCCTGGTAGCATGACAGAACAACCCAGCAAGTCATTGACATCAGCATACACACAGTAAATACTGTCTGGAACCACATATGCATTGTGTATTAAAGATGGAAATGTGCACAAATATCATCTCCTACTCCAATCATGCCTGCAATTACACAAAGCCATATAGTCTGTAGAACTTGTATGTGCCTCTAAGCATTTCATGGATTACAGGTCAGAACTCTAAAATTTTGTTAAACAGCTTCCTCTCCCCCATCTTCTCAACATGAGATGTTCAAGAAAGATCCTTAATCGTAAAAACTAAATGATCCAGTTGTTTCATTGGTGACTTCCAGCATAGGCAATTTTGTCATGAGAGCAATCAGCAGGAGTGCCATAGTGCACATGCAATCCAAATCAACTTGGAGTAATCACAGGATGCCAGTTTCGACTGTAGATACACGTTTCACCAGGAAAAGTAGGCTTAATTTTGTCTTGGATCTGGGTCAAGAGATGCTTCACCTGGAGCAAGAGATCATCACAAGTAGTGCCCTTCTTTCTCAAGAACAAATCTATGCTCACCACAAGGGTATGTAGATTGGAGCAAATAGCAAAAATTTCAATATCAAGGGGAAACAAGACACGAGCCAAAGCAGCCTGGCATCGAAATCTCCAAATATTTTTTATTATGATAAGCCAACTTGAGCTAGTTAACAAATTGTGATTGGTAGAGAATCCAAGAAGAGCTGATTTTCATGACCATGGGAAATGAAATAGTGTTGGTAAGGACATGAAGATGCAGTCCACAACTTCTTAACTTGAGGGCAGAACCAAAAATAGTGTTTAAAAGGTTTCGATCTTGCCACAAAACGGACAGGATGGAGGTCGATGAAGGAATTTGAGGCAGATTCCAATTGGGAGTTCAGCGTGTAGAAGCTTCCAAGCGGTGAGTTGGGGTTGTGTATCAGCTTTGGATTGCCAAATTTGCAGGTTGAGCTTGTTCCACTTTGGTCTCTTGAGGTTACAACGCCAAATAGAGATAAGTCGACTTGATAGCGGCATGGTAGGGATGAGTTGTTTATAGAGGACCTTGAGAGGAAAAGTTCTGATGCAGCTACCATTTGGCCACCTCCAGTCTTTGATCTAGTCTTTGAAAAAACTTGAATGAGGATGGCGAGATTAGGGGGCACCATATTTTGGATTTCCAACACCGTGGTTTTATTTTTGTAGTTTAAAGTAAACAAAGTCTAAGTTGTTGTCAGGATTTCCATGAGAAACTGGTAGGATCCCATAAGTTGCTGAACACTTGGATACCTCTATATAGAGACGTTTAGCTTTCATCCTAGGAATATCATGCCAAAAGGCAATTTATTAACTTGAATCAGGCGATTCCACCAAATTGATGAGGTAGCAAAACTGAGCCCATGACTGAAAGATTGGTCAGATCATGATAACTTTTGTGAGACCATTTGCCATGCTTTCCATATGCAATTTAGGGGGGTTGATCCATAGAGTTTGAAGTGATGGGCTAGGAGGAACTTGTCATTCCATTGGATAGGGCTCCAAGCTTTACCAAAGGTAATTGTTTGGATACGATATCTAATCAACGATTTCCAAGGCGTGTTGCCATCCAAAGCTCTACTTATCCATTTGGCTAACATATATACTCCTTGAATAAATAGGTCAATGATGCCCAAACTACCCTTCTCCTTAGGGAGTATACAATGAGACCAAGAGGTAGTAGGTCTTCCCTTTTTATTTCCCCATTTGAACTAAATAAAATTGCGAGTTAGTTGGGTGAGCTGGTTATAGCAGGCTTTGGAGGGTAGCCAACAAGAGGAAATGTATACATGACTAGCCAATAGGATTTTATTAGCCACCTGAATGCACCCAACCATTGAGAGAAATCGGTTAGTCTAGGCCAACAGTTTGGATTTGAATTTGTTAAAAAACCATCTCCACATGTCCTTCAAGAAGATTCCTAGCCCAAAAGGAATGCCAAGATATTGAGATATGGTTCCATGCCTAATTTCTTTCCATTCTTTAGGAATCCATGGGGGATGGGGGTTGGGCTTTGTCATCCAAATTTCAGTTTTATGCATAGGCAACTTGGATCTTGAAACACTACAATAGAAATCAAGGATATCCAACAAATTATTGATGTCTTTATTTGAATTTTTAATGAATATCATGCATGTCATTTGTGAAATGGGAGTTAAGTGCCATACTTTTATTAGGGAGAGAGATGCCATGGATGAGTGAATTAGATTGGGCATGTTGGAAGAAGTAACCTAGAACGTCAGCAGTGAGCACATAAAAAAAAAGGAGCTAAGGGGCAGCTTTGGCGAATAGATTTTTGGAGGGGGAATTGAGGGGAGAGGGCACCATTAATGACCAATCTTGCATTAGCATCCATGAACAACATTCGGACGTGAACACAAAAGTTAGGGCCAATCCCAGCCATTGAAGCATGTTGAGGATGAAAGGCCATCTTATATGATCACAAGCTTTGTCAAAATCAAGTTTGAGGATTAGAGCATCTTGTGCAGTTTGTTGGGCTCATTCAAAAGATTCTTGGGCAAGGATTAAGTTATCTCGAATGAATCTGCCCCTTAGGAATCCAGTTTGCTTAAGTCTAACAATTTCTTGCGTGATGGGTTTGATTCTTTTCGCAAGGGCTTTAGCTATGATCTTATAAGAAGTGTTGAGTAATGTGATGGGGTGCCAACCATTCACCAAATCTTCTTGTTCCCCTTTGGGAATTAGTTTAATACGACCCTGATTAATAATTGCATCTAGGGATCCAGTTTCTATACCTTCCAAATACACATTGTAAAAATCTTCTCTAATATGGGGCCAAAGAGTGCGGTAGAACTCCACAGGAAGGCCATCTAAACCAGGGCTCTTTTCTAAGGCCAAATTGTTCATGTCTTCATCGATCTCTTCCAATGGAAGGTTGTGGTCAAGGCATTTACTGTAGTCATGCTGGATTTTTTGAGGAATACAATTAGCTAGAGTGTCTTCCAGGATTGGAATTAAGGGATCTTGATTGGAATCATCAGTTATAGCTGTTTATAATGTTCAAAGAAGATTTTCATGATATTATCTTGACTGGTTTGCAACTCACCAGCCTCAGATTTAATGACCAAAATGTTTTCTTTTTTGTGCTTATGTTGCAAAAATTGAAAGAAAAATTTGGTGCTCTTGTCCTTGTCTTTTAGCCATTGCAACCTAGCTCTCAATTGAGCACCTTTGCCCTTATAAGCATCAAGTTTTCAAAGAAGATTTTCAGTATTAGCAACTACATGTTGCAAGGGAATGCTATGAGGATTGCTGTCCAAGTGTTTCCTGTCTTGAACAAGCTGCCCTTTAAGAGACTTTTCAGTTCTTCGACGTTTAGCTGGCGCTTTCCTATCGAAGTCTCGGAGAAAATGGGTACATCGGGCAATAGTTCTTTCCCACCAACATATCCATCTATCATCTTGGGGTTTAGGCTCAGCCTTCCAAATAGCAAGAAGACCATCAATACAGTCCTGATTTTGAAGATGAGAAATGTTTAATTTGTAAGGTAAGTCATTAGGAAGGGAATCAACTCCATGAAGGGATAAGGTGGTGAAAATGGGGAGGTGATTAGAAAGTGTGGTAGTTAAGTCAAGATGGAATATAACCTGACAGGGAAGAATAGACAAATTGGGTGAAATGTAGAATCTATCCAAATGACACATTTTTTGGAGACACCCTTCCCAACAGTTGCTCCATGTGAACCAATGGGGCCTATGAAAGTCCTTTTTACCCAAAATTGGATAATGAATACCAAGAGAGTTGTGAGCAAGGGTCCAAGCTTCAAACTCGGGTTGAGGCAATCTAGGAAGGCTGTCCCAACTACGATCAGTAGCGTGCTGTACCATATTGAAATCTCCCCCCAAAACCCACTCAACAGTAGGTATATTTATGCGAAGCTAGTCCCACAATGTTGCTCCTGTGGGGTGAGGAGTTGGGGGCATATATGGAACAAAAGCCAACAAGGTTAACAAGGGTGGTAGCCCACACAACAATTATTTGGATCAGATCCAAAGGCAACTATTGAATTGGCCAGCCATGGGGCAAGACCCAACACAACACCTCTAGAACCCTCAGGATGGTTTGTATGGAAGAATCGGGCTTCATTCTAGATAATGGCCAGCGTAGCTTCAAGACGTGATTGACTTTCACTTCTTGTAACATTAAGACATCAGTTTGGCTGTTTAAGATAGAGTGTTTAACCTGATATTTGTAGGATGGGATTGTCAATCTCCTCACATTCCATGACTGAATATGGATGTTCATTGGGAGTTAGGAATTTCCTCATCTGTGAGGAGAGTGTTAAATTGATTGGAGACCAATAAGGCATGCGTATCTAGGGAGCCGTCTGCAGGGGGTCTCTCTTTAGAGGACGATCTAGATCGTGATCTCAAGGGCCTTGAAGGGGGCATTCTCATAGGACTGTTAGGTTGGGAGGAAGCACTCATAGGCCTAACTGGGGGGGTTCTTAAGGTCCTAGAGGGCTGAGAAGGCTCAAAAGAATGTTGGGCATTATAAGGGGAAGGTGTGGCTAACTCTTTTCTCGGCTTTAAGGATGTTCTTGAAGGAAGCAAAGCAATGAGATGGAGGAGAATGCAGAGGGACCTTAGGGTTAGGTGGGGAGTCAAAGTGGTTGGGATTTGAGGGTGATGGTTGATGATGGGAAGAAGGGGAAGCAATTGGAGGGGCAGCAGCTGAAGGGAGTGGAGGACCAAAGATAGGGTCTTGCAGGGGACGAGATCTGTGGTGAGGGCAATCTCTAATAAGGTACCCCTCTTTTTGACAATAAAAGCAAACATTGGGCTTATTAAGGTAGGTGATCTGCTGAGAGAACTCAAAACCCAGGCCTATCAGCTTGATGGAATCAGGGAGAGGTTGGGTTAAGTCCATTTCAACACAAACTCTTGGGTGCACTTTTAGATTGGCCCATTTGTTAGAGTTAGGTTTACACTAGAGGACCCTCCCCAACTGAGAAGCTATGTTATGCAAAAAGGGACAAAAGGCTAAGTTAAGAAGGGGGATTTCCACCCACATTAGATATTTAGACTTAGAAACCCCTTCTGGGTGGAAGTCAATATCCCATGCTTGGAGATAACAGGTTTGGCCATAGATTATCGAGGAGCCATACTTGGAGGGCTGCTCTAGCATGATCTTGGTGCATGAAGGTACAGGCTGCATAATCTCTGCCTAGGTACCTAAAGGATGCTATGACCCACCCCTTTTGTTCCTAGTTTGTGTGGGTCCATTTGAAAAATTCTTGTTCTGTAGGAATGCCTTTTAAGAAAAACAGAATGATTGACCTTGCTTTGTAGTCTTTTTCAACATCAAGTATGTTATCTGGGAATTCAAACGCAATAGATTTACCTCCAGCAGTGTCTTGAGATTGAGGCATTTGGCTGCTGAGCACTTCAGGTCGCGTGGTATGAGCATGTTGTCCTTTGAGCGGTTCAAGATTCACTGGCTGGTGCTCAACAGCACATGGTTCCAAGGAGGTAGAGTTGACTGGCTGGGTATCCAAACTGGGGCAGGCGTGCATAGTTTCCAATGGAGTAGCGACCTTGGAATCTTCAACATCCCATTTTCCCTTGCCCTTTTCTCCATTGCTGACCCACGTGGGTTAAGCAGACTGGGACCCAACTGCTACAGCTCTGGGATCTGAAGATTTAGCCGTTGTTGGGCAGGGAAAGCACTGTGAGAGGGTTTGATGTTGCAGAGCGCGGGTTTCAGTCACAAAAGTTCGGTCCTAGGGGTTCATATTTTGACGAGCAATATCATCTCTTGTATTAGAAGTTTTTATTTGTTGAGTAGGAAGTATTTTTCAGTATATCAACATAAGTGAACTACTCATGAAATATGGGTCAATGGATTAGATTTAAAACACTGTGCTGTTAAATCCTGATAAAACAACATAAGCTTTTATTTGCCATAGTCTCAAATCTAGGAGACAGATCAAAGATGTTTAATCTATTAGAATGTGAACATTTTGAATATGGCTGCTCATTAGAGTCAAATGGTAATCCTATTTAATGGATCTCATTTAATAACTTTTCAACAGGTTTCTCATTAATCATTTGTGTGCCCTAGAGTTTTTTGGTTTCATTGACAGATGAATCAGAGGTATAAGAACTAAAGTAATTGTCATTCCATTCTTCATCCTAAGATGAAATAGGCTGAAACATTTGGTCAATAGCTCTGATAGCCCCTTCTAATGCATTTTCTGTCCTCAACCCTGTTAGTATTGGAGGAGAAGATGAATTCCTAGAGAATCATTTACATCTAAATTTATTCGCCCCAGCATACCTCTTTTGCCCATTCTTCCCAGAAATTTTACACTTAAATAAAGATGATTTAATGCACTTTGATTTCCTTCCTTAAAAAGTGCCCTAGAAAAAAAAGTATATTGCAATGCTGATATTTCTTTGCAATCCGATTAAGGAAAAAACCAAGAACTTCATTCCATCAAAGATTTCTCTCATACAAAGTTGTTCTTAACCATATAACAAGGAACTTTGGCCTTTGGTAATAGAGTAGAGTGCAACGTCCTTATCGAATGGGCAACAGCTTTGAAACCACATTGGCAAAAAAATGAAAGCCTAATATAAATAACTCTGGTACAATTGTATGAAAGCCTATTATATCACGAGTGTTAATTAAAAGGCTTCATAAGAATGAAAAATGGTAAAAATTATATTCAATTTATTGTGATTTCTTATAAACATCAAAATAGTTTATTATTAATAAAGGGGTTGAGTTCAATTGGTGATGATGTTGGTGTGTTACACCATCCACCAAGGCTAAATCTTTGGAGGTGCAATTCAGCCCGATGTAAATCCTTGGATGGTTTTGATAGATTGGTTCCTTACTCAGCTTAGCCAAAGGAGACTTCTGGAATAGATGCATGTATACTAATCATGTTGTAATCCTCTTCAAAGACAAAGATGCTGATATCTAATGTAAACTGGTTGAATCCATAAAAAAAAATAGTTTATTAATCATTTAGCTTGGTGCTTTTGGGTGCTCTTAGACACCTTTAGGATTTTGATGAAATTTCTCTTCAACATTTCTCTATTTGATAAAATGAAAGAGAGGGAAATGAATCCCAAGGTTGTAACTATCAATGCCCTGGTAACTTCTTGATAAAATGAAAGAGGTGGAAAATAATTCCAAGGTTATAACTATCAACACCCTGAGAACTTCTTGATAAAATGAAAGAGACGGAAAACAATTACAAGGTTATAACTATCAACACCCTGAGAACTTCTTGATAAAATGAAAGATGGAAAACAATTCCAAGGTTATAACTATCAACACCCTGAAAACATTTCAATAAAATGAAAGAGACGGAAAACAGTTCCAAGCTCATAACTATCAATGCTTTGGTAAAGGAAAGATCAGAAATTAATTCCAATGTCATAACTATCAATGCCCTGGTAAAGGCTATGTGCAAGTGGAGTCAACTTGAGACAGCACTTGAGCCTTTGCACAAAATGTTGTGTAATTGTCAGTTTCCAAAACCAGAAAAACCGAAAATGAGGAATATAAAATGCTGGAATAAAGGCCAATACCTGCATATCTATCTACACAGAATCAACTGGAAACATGATAAGTGCAACTAATCGGTCTCACTGTCGACAGCAGGCTTTATCAATCAAAATTTTGTTTTCACGGAATGGATTGCTTTGCTTATCTTCCTCATCTAAAACTTGACTGATGTATTTGAGTAAGTGGGATTTTTATTCCATTCTTCTCTAGCAGAAAGCATGTGTGTCAGTTCATATTACATGGATACCAACCTGTCTTATCCTCGTTGCTTGAGAACAAACATAGGAACATGAAACCTCCCACATTTTCATTATCTAACTAGTCTAGCCTCTGCGTGGTCATTTGGTGATAAATAAAATTATCTCTTCCATTATGATGTTTCTGATCTCTGCAAGTGTCAAATCTAGATGGCAATTCGGATCTATTTAGATCCATAAGAATGTGAACTTCCTGGGTATGGCTGCTCGATAGAATTGAAAGATAATCCTATTTACTATTTAGTACTTCTTGGCCAACAACTGTTCAGTAACCTTCTCATCAATCTTCTATATGCTTGGAGATTTTCTTGTCATCAACAACATATATAAGAATTATACTGATCATCATTTCATTCTTTATGTTATGATGAAAAATATGGGTTCATTTTATTCTGTGTACAACCCTGTCAGTATCTGTGTCATCTACAACAGAAATCCAAAGTATTGGTGGATGGAAACTTAGCTTATAGTGAAACATTTACTTTTAATTTGCGAAGTTGCATGGACACGGATATGTGTATAGTTATGAGTATGAATATGAATACGACTGGATGGACAATCCTATATATATATGTTTTAAATATATATATCTCTCTGAATATTATTTATTATTAATAATAAAACTTTAATATATTTTTAAAATTATATTTATTTAGATTTAAATGTTAAAAGTATTAAACGATTATTTATTATTAATATTTAAATTATATTTAATTTTTTTTTTATTTAAATATAAATGTGAGACTAATTTAAAATATTGAAATCTAAATAAATTTAAGTATTAAAATCAACTTAATTATATTAACTGTTAATAGTAATTTATAAAATTATAAATAATGATTAAAAAATTAGAAGCTAGAACTTTATATATACATCATAAACAAAAACCTAACTCTATAAATTGTATGATCTATTGGCATGCCTTTTTCATGATATCAAGCAACTCAAATGCGTTAGGGTTCACCATCATGGAACAATTCCAGTTGGCAATAACCTCATCTACTTCAAGGAATGTTGATTTTTCTAGTTCATCTTCTCTGGTGCTGTGACTGATAAATTCCTCGCAAGATTCAGACAAGTGACACAATTTTTCATGAAATATAGTGGTCATGGAGGAGTGAAAATTTTCCAAATGTAAAAGGTGTAGAGTCAATGTAGAGAGCTTGTTGTGCATTCCATAGAGCTTGAAGTGCATATAGGTTGCTGCACTAAATAAGTTACATTTTGAAAATGACAATCCAAAAATGTCAAAATAGAAAAGGTCAGATGAATTATGTTTTTTTTTCAAACATTTTACCTAGAATTTTTTTTCTTTCAAAACACTAATTCCAGAGATATTCGACGCAGCTTCAGGAAAATTCATCGCCAACAATTCAGCGCCAGAAAATTCGCCTCCAACAATTCATCACCAACAAGTCATTGCCATGACAAATTTATCTCATGGAAAATTCACTGCCATGAATTACTGGTGAATTGTTGGCGGTGAATTTTCCATGAGATGAATTTGTCATGGCGATGAATTGTTGGAGGTGAGTTTTCCTAGAACCATTTGACGTGGCTCTAAAATTGCCCTAGTTCTAGGTATGGGTGGGCATAGTTTCTAGACCATATTTGTGCTGTATTATACTTGTATTTGTATGCTGGTACACATATCTAGGGAGTGGGGTACATGTCTTGCAACCAGTTTTAAATTGATCCAACCCAAAGTATTTTTGTTGATTTTCTTTAATATTTTCATGTTTTCATTTTGATCCAATTCAATGCAGATTCACTTCCTTTCTCTTTAAATATCCTACAAAGCAGACATCTACATCAATGTTGAATTCTCCAAATTGAATTGAGACTGAATGCATGGAAGAAAACAAAAATCTCTATAGCATATAAATTTTCCCTAAAAAAATTTCTTTAGCTTTCAGTCCAATAAATATTGGTAAGGCCTTTTGAAGCTCTCATGATATTTGGTAGGAAAATAGAATGCAATGTTTTCATCACTTGGGCAACTATGATGAACATTAGTGGTAAGAAGTGATGCGGTATCAAATTACCAATAATGGGTCAAAGGAAGAACCAATTAATGAATGCATAGAGGACACAACGAAAAACAAAATAGATTGTTTGGAGACACAAAAAATGTAGATTTTGTTTACTTGTAGAAGTATTTAAAATTACAAACATGCTACTCATTCACATGGAGATTATACATTCAAAAATATTATGTAATGAATTTGAAGCCTTTTCAATGCTTTAACATGACAAAAGGTATGGAATTATTCACCGCCTTCATCCATCTAAATTGATTCCGCTCGCTAGAACCTCCTAAGCCACCTTTGCCAACCTCTTCTATCTGCTAGATTTAATGCATCATAAATAAAATTGGAAAACTCGATAACAAAAAAATGTTATGCCATCCAAGGTGAAAATTTGTTATAGTGCCCAAGACAGATTTAATTCCAGTGCACCATGAATTTTGTTCAATCATCCTTAGTCGGCTCATAATATATTTCTCATTGTTGGTGGCTTACTAGTCTGCCATGTCATTAGAACGAAATGTAAGCATAGACATCTTTTGCATGAAGTCTCAACCTTGTATGCAAGCTATAGAATCAACAGTTCCTTCAACCAATTGTGCACATAAATGAGGACCATTTGTGTGAAGCTAAAACATCACGTGGAAATCTCTATAGCCAATTTGAAATCAAAATGATCCTATACATGGACATAAATCTCCTTAAGATCCCTTTTCTATGAACCACAACACTTGCATGAACATGCACACAAAACACAACACAAATAGAAAAATAACAAGCTACATGAAACAAATATTTTTGGGCGATGCAAGATTGCATGACCCTTGAGATGCTTTTGCATATGATACTATAGGTGAGAAGATTTTGAGCTTGGTACTTGTTAGCATTTTAATTTTCCTTTTCAAGACATTACAAAATGGAATAATGCATTTGGTAGAACTGATCTTCGAATTCTGAGGCAAAGCTCCAAAGATCTAATCTAATCTGATGCAAATCAGCCTCTACAAAAGAACACAAAAATATCGAGAGTGGGGAGGAAGAGTGCGGGGTGAATCGTATATTAAAACAAACTTTTACCCTCTCAACTTTTATCAACTTCAAACTCTAACACAATATCAACTATGCAATAATATAACAATATGAACAAGTTGACACCAAGATTTTACATGGAAACCCTTACAGGAGAAAACCGCAGTACAAATAATGTACTTTATGAATTATATAAGTTTTACAATGAATGTAGGCACCAACCTACTTGAATCACCAACTTTCACACTTTAGTAGGCACCAACCTACTATAATGTCCCGTTTGGAGGTAGATTGATTTAATTAAATTAATTAATTAAGTTGTCCAAAATAATGATTTTTCATGAGGATGACTAATTAATTATTTTAATTAAATTAAAAATGGTATTAAGTTAATTATTTATAAGGTTATCAAATAAATCAATATTATAAGGTGACCTTATATTTAATTAATTTAATAAAGTGACTTGAATAAAATAATATATCATAAAGTCACTTAATAAAAATAAAATAATATTCTAGAAGCTTCTTGAAGAATTGGAGAAAAAGAATAAATAGAGGGGTTGCCTAAGCTTCTAGACATCCAGATTTGAAATTGATATTTGACAATTCATCTTGTGGAGCCAAGGGTTTCTGCAGATTGCTTCTTGATCATAGGAAACGAAAACTTCCTATTGATAGCATAACTGAGGGAGTGAAATATCTTCTGAAGGGTTGCAAATTGGAAGGGATACTCAGTCCTTTCATTGGTACAAAATTTGTGGCCATTGGCCAATTTTGCTAAATTCGATTTGGAGCTTGGAGTTGAAGACATTTTGTATAGGAGTCATCATTTGCTTGGGTTCAATTTGCATTATATTGACAGATATAAAATTCTGAGATTTAAGACATGCTGGTAGCTTCATGATATTTTGATTTCAGTCAAGGAGGTTTCTTATGTGCATCGAATCACTTCCAGCAGGGGCGCCATACTTACAATATCATGGAGATGAATTTTGATGCCTAAAGGGAGACGTTGGAGGCTGCATATGTTTCATTTGATCATGTTGCTCACAGTCATAGGGGACATATTAGAGCTTGTTTTGCTTGTAAGAGCTCATCTAAGCATCGATTATCTTCCTAGCTTGGTGTGCACATTTCCTAGAGGCATGGCGATTGTGTTTGGAGCAGGAGAAGGCTTGGGAGTATTGGAGATTATTTTATATTCACCTTGCTAACCAGAACAGGGGCGATTTTCATTAAGGGATGATTTGGCTTGGATGTTGAACATTGAGCATTGCTAATTGCTGCTTCATCATCTATCATCAAGGGCGCCATCAAACTATCAGGTTCCACTATGATTTATTTATTATATCATTGCATATAAGTTAGTTTGTACTTTCAGCTGTAGGTGTGCATCAATACCAGCATTGTCATATTTTGATATCATTGTAAAAGCCAAGAGTCTTGGCCATATTTCATGAGCATTGTATTAGACATTTAATGGCAATTAAGGAGATATAATTTGCTGGTAATTTGTAGTTGTCATTGAGCAATTCTATATCTTGTACTCAGCTTATTAGTTTGCATACCAACTGTTTGTTAAAATACTAGTTGAAACAGCAGGTAGTCATTTTTTCATACCTAGTTCATTTTATATGCACAAAATACAAAAATATTTGCATTTCATGCTTCACTCTTAGATTAATCATTTAGCATTCATTTTAAGGCAAGTTGTATCAATTTATGCTCAATCTTCACTATGAAATCAGACTGAAAACACAGTTAACAAGAGTTAAGTTTGCATCACAAATTGAGCGACAGTATTCCTTGAGCCAAGAAACATGGGGTTAGCAATCCCAGTTTGGGCAGGGATAATTACACCTACAAGGAGCACCAACACCTATCTCTGATTTAGTAGGCACCAACCCACAAGGAGCACCAACTCCTAAAGTTCGTAGGCACCAACCTACTGGAGGCACCAACCCCCACTTGCCAAGCACCAACTTAGCAAGAATAATAACTTATATTGTTCCACCTTCAATGTTGCTTCTACAACAGATGATGGACAATTATGATCTTCACCAAATATGCAATAAACTTGTTCTTGGACTGCCTTTGAATTTTCTTCACAACTCTCTTCTCAATCTGCTATGAACTCTTCTTCAAAATCTGCTTTAATCCCTTCAAATCTGATCCAACATGCTTCAATAATCTGCTCCAAAATATGCTTATAAATCTGTTCCAAATGT
>VDFB02116965.1:154127-201207 GCA_007258455.2 Sequoia sempervirens | reverse complement strand
GCAAATGAGACTTCAATGAGTCTGTTGTTGCAAGAACGACGTCTGCAGGAAGAACATTTGCAGGAATAGTGGTTGCAGGAAGAACAGGCAAAAGTGTTCTAACTGAAGTAGAAGATGATGCTTCCTTCACTTCATAATGGTTCTGAATTATACCAGATAACATTTCATCTTTGTCTTGAAACTGCAAGAAATCATTTCTAGCTAACATCATGAGTTGCATCAGTAGGTCAATTTCCTCAGCCTCTTCACCAACTTGTAGCCATACAGGACCCTCTTCATTATGGGTCGACTGAGCAAGAAAGTAAAGAACAAACTTTTTAGTATTCCTGCTATCAAAAGTAGTCACATCTCCTTACCAACACCAAATATAAGTGTCTCTTGTTGCAAACCATGACCTTCCAAGAATGATAGGATCATCAAGCTTCATAGTAGAACTATCAACAAGCTACAGGACAGTGGGAGTGGGTCTTATGTTTGCAACATTTAGTTGTTGTAGGATGCCCTTAGTCATCATAGTGATTGTTTCCCCCAAGTCAATCAGGGCATTCTTTGCTTGGATTTTGTTGATAACAACTACCATCTCAGTACTTCCTGGGTCATTATACTTGGGAATAGTCACTTTTCCCAATATTATATCAGTGAGCTAGCCCACCACATGAACTGTAGCTGGGTCTTTCTTCTTCCTACCTAGCTTCTTAAGACAAGCTTCTTTGATAGTTGTGCCATAGATTGGAATATCCTTTAGGGGTATTTGAGCACATGTGTGCCCCAACTAAGCCATGATGTCAAAATTTGTGTCTTCCTTGTCTTCCTTATGCTTGGCAACTTCCAATCCCTGAGGAAATTGTGGCTCTTGTGCAGTCTTCCTGGCTGGAATTGGTTTAGAATTTTTAGGTATGGCAAGTTGAATGAGATCATTCAGAGGTTCCTCTTCCTCTTCCATAGGTAGCTCAATGATGGTGGGAGTGGAAGGAGTTAATACAATAATTCCTAAATGCAAGTGAATATCACTTATAGCCACAACACATGGGTTTAAATCAGCAAGGTATATTGGATGCGGCTGTGGTGTGTTATTTGGGTAGGCTGAGGGTTGAGCCGGTGGCTGAAGTGTATTGGAGCTTGAATTAGCAAGTGGAGGTGTTATGGAAGGCTGTTGGGATTGAGAATATGGTTGCATGCAATTTATTGCCTAGTTTGGTCCAAAAAAGGATAGTGGATCTGGTAACACACCTTGTCTTGGAACCCAGGGTTTCCTCTATGCAACAAGGTTGACTTGATCTTCCTTAGTCTGAATTGGTTTGAACTCAAGTGGAATCTGGCTATTAGTTATCATCTTGCATCTGCAGCTCTTCTTCTCCTTGTGTCTACAATGAGGGCAGTATTCTGTCAGTGTTGCCCCTGCCTCCTCATGCTTGTCTTTGGCCTGAAGTGTATCCAGCTAGGTGGCTGGATTGTTTGTAACATCCTGCTTGAAATCTGCCAACGGATTAGTGATCTCCATCCTTAAAATTCCACTGGTAGATGACTTACCCACAGAAGATTGGTAAGTTCTCTCTTCTTTTGAAGTTTCTCTGGAATAGTTCTAACATATTTGCTCGATATCTTCCCAAGAAACTTGAGTGGTATTTCCTCCTGCCATTAGGTCCAAAGCATTAGTGCAACTCTTATTGACTCCTCTTAAGAAAAGAGGCTTTTGTGATTCGTTATTGGGTGTCGGATGTGGATATTTCTGCAAGCAAAACAAAAACCTTGAAATGTCTTCTTTCTGCTTCATCCTGAAGACGTCATCTCATTTTGTATTACTGCCCCCGCAATATTCCTTGCATTTTCCAAGGAACTTTGTCTTCATGTCCTCCCAAGTTTTCATGGTATCTCTTCCTAGACTCATAAACCATCCTAGTGCAACTTCTTTTAAAGTGGTAGGATATAGCTCAAGCCCAAGAGCATCAGCGGTATAGTCATAATCTTGGCAGAGTAGGTCGTATTCAAACAAGAAGGAATCACCCATGTCTTCTTGATGGATTCCAGGGAAAAGGTTATCAATCTGATTTTTGTTTTTAATGGATGCTTCAGAGCTAATCAAATCAGGATATGTATAAGCAAAAGGGAAATGGTTCCTCTCCTTCTTTGTTTCTGGCAGATTTATAAGCTCAACTCAACATTAGCTAACTCACACAAAGAATGGGAAAAATAATAGTGGATCATTACTCATCTAAGCAAGGGATATTCTAAGAACAACTCAAGAAAAGTGCTAGAAATGAATCTGAAGGACTTCCTAGCTTGACACCATCCTCGGCAACGGTGCCAAAAATGTCGGCCTCTTACAATGATTTCAATAAACAGGCCCTTCCAGCCATGATTCATAGATTGGGCATCTAACCTGAACGACTACCTCAATCATCATGAAGGTACATTTACTTTGTCAACCCAGGGACGTGAACTTGAAATGGGCCAGCACAGTATGTGCACTAGGAACTCTTAAGTAGCCACTAATCTACAATGAACAAACACACCATACCGAAAGCAAATTGCAGAAAGGAAATAAAGCAAATACTGAACATCAATCAACAACTATGCCAAATTGAAATTCATAACAGGAGTAAAAGATTTGAGCAACAAATAGGAAACTACTCTGTCTACTTTGGCTGCAGGAACAGACACAAAATGGACTTCTAGTGGCTGCAGGAATAGTCGATGCCAGATTTCCAACTAAGTACATAACAGAAAATGATAATTAAACTAATTACTTTTAAAGAAAGGATTACTCACCAAGTGGGCCCCCTTGGATGAGTATCCACTAAGACTAATGCGAGCTCAAATGCTTATGCTCAGGCTATCATCTCATTTATTGCAAAGTATATAAACAGAGTAACAACATGGCTATATTGAAAAGTAGAGAATGCTTAATACATTATCAATATCATTTTCCAACAACAATCAAGAAGTATGAATCCCTAAGATTCAAATCCTTATTTATTCTACCAGCTAAACAAGGCAGTCGACTCCCACTAACTGAGAGGATGACATTTAGGGAAAGCGAGGGAAAGAATGGCAAAGCAATTACGTCTGCAGGGAATCCAGTCAGACATGCATGTCCAAATGTGGACTCAGCGCTACAGTAACACCTGTGATTGTTCAATGCCATAAATACAAGGCGGTTACATTTGACTATTGTGGGGAATCCGTCACTGCGCTCAGTTGACTCCTTTGAATGATTCCCCAGCATGATCATCTGGCGGTTTCCTTTCTCAACTTAGCATCCACAATTGATGTCCTGCAGAACAATGTCAATATGCATAATAATTGCACATCTATAATCACCTTAAAGAACATTCATCAACCATGCACAAAATCGATATAGATAATCCACATAATATATCGATGTCATTAAAACTTCACAGAGATGGAGTTAAACCCAAAGTCAATGTTTTAAGGGAGACATTATGCAAATATTAACACTTAGCTACTAAAGTTCATGATACTGCCAGCAAATGGACTATAAATGAATGGAATTGGAATGGACAAAAGAGAGGGGAGAGTGGATAGGAGAGGGAAGGAGGGGAGGGGAGGGGTGGAGAGATGGGGGGAGGGGAGGGGGAGGGGTGGGGTGGGAAGGAGATTACATAAATATATTCTACATAAATATACATATATATATATATATATATATATATATATATATATATATATATATATATATATATATATATATATATATATATATGAGAGATGGAAAGAAAAGAGGGAGAGACATAACGACAGAGATGACGAGACAGAAACGACAGTGACGGAAATGGAGAGAAGTCAGAGGGAGGTGAAGACAGAAACAGAGAGGAGGAAGGAGGGAGAGAGGACATATATATGGAGGGTGGAGGAGGGAGAGAGGAGGAGAGGAGAGAGAGAGGGGGAGGGGGAGGGAAGGAAGGATAAAGAGAAGGAGAAGGGAAGGAGGGGGGGAGTGAGATAGAGAGAAGCAGAGAGGGAAGGAGAGAGGGAGCAAGGGAGAAAGAAGTGAGATAGAATTAGAGAGGGAAGGGGAGAGAGAGAGAGGGGGGAAGGAGGGAGCTAGGGAGAGAGAATTAGAGAGAGAGAGAGAGGCGGGTGGCGGAGGGAGGGAAGGAGAGAAAGATAGAGAGAGAAAGATAGATATGTAGAGAGGTAGTTATTGAGATCAAGGGAGAGAGAGTCACATAAAGGGATGGAGATAGTGAGAGAGAATTCTAGAACATAAGGGATAAATAATGAGTGAGACAGAGAGAGAAAGATTAAACAACTTGTTGATTACTAAAATTTGACCTCTTGATTACTAAAATTTGATATGTTGATTACTGAAATTTGACTATCTGAAAAATTATAAGATCTTCCTAAAACTAGAATTTGTATTATAACTCCAAGAGATCTGAAACCACTCTCAAACATCCTGAAACTATATATATGAAATATAACTTAAAATATAAGAAAATAAATGTCCATATGTAAATGTCAACTTATACTTTCGTTGAAAGAGAAGGAGAAGAAAGAGAAAAAAATTCAATGTAGAAAAAATTTATCTTGCTTTGGAAATTCCCAAGCCTTTGGCTTGGATTTCCCTCGGACTTCCAACCCAAAGGCTTGGAGTGACTTTCCAACATCCAAAGATGTGTTTTTGTAGATCTTGAAAATTTTGATATAATCTTGAGCATGCTCCCCATTAGGTTTGCACATGTTTCAATGTCAAGCCAAAAAAATACCTGGGTAATGTCAAGCTCTCTCTTAGCTATCTAACCATGTAATTTTTTTCACATTTTGATTATTTTAAGGTTTTCATCTTTAATTTATTTTGTTGGTATATCCAGTTTTTTTGTCAAAAACCAATGTTTGGTATTTTTCACTTTATTTTTTAACTATTCATTGAAATTTCAAATAAATTACAGCTTTACAAACTAGACTCCATTCTACACATATTCAAAAAATAAATTAATTTTCAATCAATTTTCAAAAAAAATAGGGGGAGCATGCTCAATTTTTTTGTTTTTCAGGATGTGTCCACTTTGAAAATTAGTAAAAAAATCATATATTCTTAAAAAAAATAGCAAAAAAATTGGATGTAAACTACATGGTGTTAGCCAATTTCTCACTGAAGCAATTTTTTAAATAATAAAAAAAGCTAGCGTTTTAGGTAGGTCACACCAGACAATATGTTACATTTTTTTGGAAAAACAAGACCAATTTGTGTTGCCCCCCTTTTTGAACCCCTTAATCTCTACCATTTTCAAAAAAACTAGTTTAAAAAGTAGATTCAGAGCACTACAACTATTGTTTTTGTTGGATCTTAAAATTTTGTGTGTAACTATCTTACAATTTGTCATCGAAGGTCAATCTTTCCTTATTTAAAAAAAAAAAAGTGGCCACTTAAGACCCCTTTTTGGTCCCCCATCTTTGTTCACTTACTCTCTACTTGCACCAATGCAAAGGCCTACTACGTAGGCTTCTTCCCTACTAGACATTTGTGTAGATTTCCAAGACTCCAATTCACAACCTCTATCTATCTAATAGTCTACAAATGCTATGTGAATCTATAATTGAGCTATGTGCTCAATTTCTACCATAGGGTCTACCGAAAATGGCTAACTTTGTATCATGGTCTAATGTAATGCTCTACAACAATCCATGAAACTAATATCTCCTTGAAGAACAAACCCACTTCCTAGATGTCATTCAACTTTTGGAAAGGACTGAAGTGTGTCATTTTAAAAAACTTGTCCACACTACAAAGATAGAATCATTATCCTTCTACATCCATGTCAATCCAAGGAAAATATCCATGGATAGTTCCTCCCAAGGTTTGTCTAGTGTGCACAATGGCTTGTACAACACAATACTTTGTGCTATGCCTTTTTATACTTGGCAGATCCTACATTTTTCTATGAAACTAAATTCATCTTTGCGCCAACTTAGCTAATGATACCTCTCCTCCAACATAATCTATCTTGTTTGCATCAAAGTGTCCTCTAATTCCACATCCATGTAACTCTCTAATGAGGTTCTCCCTAATTGAGCTTCGCAAGACACACAATCATCACCCCCTTCATAGTTATCCCTTTTGCATGAAGTAATCCTCATAAGGGCTCCATGCATGCACATCATGCATATACAAAATCCAAATTTGTAGAATAGAAATCCTTCATTAGCTTCATGTCCACTAGTTTCACCATCATCTTGGACAATAACACATCTCACTCAAGGCATCTACAACCTTACTAGTTTTACATGTGTGGTAATTCAGCACAAAAGAGTAACCCTACAAATAATCTACCCACCTCATGTGCCTTTGGTTGAACTTCGGTGCCTAGTCATCTAACACAACACAAACTCCTTCAACAATAAGCAATGCCTCCACTTGTACAAAGCTTGCACTATGACATAGAATCCCTAGTCATAGAGAAAATATTACTGCCTAGCCTTGCTCAATTTCTTGTTGAAATATGTGATTAGTCTACCCTCCAACTCAACACAACACTAATAGTCATTACATTGGCATCACAATTAACTTGGAACATCTTCCCAAATTTGGAAGTATTAACAAAGGCTCCTCTATCACTTTCTTCTTCAAGATCACAAAACTCTTGTTAGTAACAATTTTCCACTTGAAGGAATGCATTAGGGATGCACAAATGCCACTAAAGTTCCTAATGAGCTTCCAATACAAGCTCAACAAAAAATGGAAAATTTTGGCCTCCATAACGATTGTGTGAACCTTCTCAAGATCCACACAATCCAATTTGAGATATAGTGAATCCCATGTATGCTAGCCTTGCCTTCATGAAGCTACGACTATTTAGGTCAACACACAGGTTTTCTCCTCACTTGTGGCAACACCTATTGTAGGTGCATAAGATGCTCCTCCCTTGACTTGCTAAACACCAAAATTTAATTGAGATATATGACCACAAACTTGTTGAGAAACATCTTTAGATGCTCATTCATCAACTTCATAAATGTGTTTGGGGCGTCCATCAGCCCAAATGGCGTCACCATCTATTTGTATAAGCCTTCAATCTAAATGTAGTCTTCCATTCATCTCCTTCTCAAACCTTGATCTAATGGTATCCACTCTTGAGATCTATTGTAGAAAAGTGGTGCACTTTGCTTAGGCAATACATTAGATCATCCATGAGTAGCAATAAAAACTTATACTTGATGGTAATCTTGTTGATCTCACAAGATTTTGTGCACATTTTCCATTCTCCATCCTTCTTTGGCGCAAGCATTATAGGCACTATGCAAGAACTTGGACTTTTCCTAATCAAACCTTGTTCCAAAAATTCTTCAACTTTCTTGTCCATTGCTCAACTCCACACTCATATTAGTACTCATTTTGTGTGATAACCCAAAATCAAACCCATGTAGTGCGAGACCTTCCCAATAACACACGGCATGCATCCATCAAAATTATGCCACACCACACCTCATTTGTGTATCCACCAATAAGGAATGCAACTTGACACTACTTTGTCACTATGAGTTATTGTCCATTCTACAACCAAGAGAATTTGTATGGAGTGGGATGCATAACCATCTTCAATCCTAAATTTTGTACCATCTTTGTGGACACTAAATTGTCAATGTTGCCACCATCAATGATCAAATTGCAACACTCCCCCCTGACTTGCACTCAATCTAGAATAGGCTCTTCCTCAACGCCACCTTATCCTCACACAAAGATTTCAACAAAACTTTGTTCATCATCAAGTTCTCCCTAGCCTTTTGATTTGTACTTTTTGCTCCACTTCCTAACAGCTTGCTTCTTCAACATGCATATACTTTTATGCATGGCATTGACCTGGCATGGATGCTTGGGTTAATGAAACTCTCTCTAACTCATCTCTAGGATTCAAAATGCTCATTTTGAGACCAACTGGTGCAATAGCCAAATGTCAGTCAAATGAACAACTAGTGAATGAGCATGTAGAGCACATAATGAAAGCTAAAACTAGGAAGAACAATGGAGATCAAACACGAAAACAAAAATTAAAATTTGTCAAGAAATGAAAGGATTACAAATAGGCCACCAATATGTAAAAACCATCCAAATTATGCTACTCAGCTCCTTAGATAAATATGCACAAAGACTCTATGCTTACATATGAATCAATCGGAAGTCTACCTAAAACCCAACAAAGAGAACCCGAAGAATGACTAACATTGCACCTAGAGAATGAGCGTCGTTCACACTAGCGTTTTTCAGTTTGTTGTCACAATTGATCATCTGTGTGTGTTAACACAACTCAATTTATGGTCTTCCCCATCAGTTTGCAAGTTGTTTTTGTTTTTTGACTAAGAACTTTCACAAGTTTATAGAGGTTGCAGCTGTTCTAAACGAAAAAATGACGAGGTTTGAATGTCATTGTTGGCATCAACAAAAAACAAATGTCTAAAAATTGCTAAGTGATTGAAGGCAAACTTTAATATCAGTTGCCCAACAAAGGCATGTGCTCAATAGAGTTCATCCATTTGAAAATTCTGCCTATGGTCTTGAAGTTGGCTTCAGTGCAAATATCTCGACTTAGCTCAAGCGAAGAAAAATTATGCCCAGCATGCGCTAAAAAGGGGGCAGATCTAACTTCAGCACACATTTACTATAGCTCAACCATGTTAAAACTCTTTCCATGGCTGAAAAGGTGGAAAGAGAGACACAAAATTTTGCCCAAGTTGTAAAAGTGGCGGCATGAGTGATGTTAAGTTCCACCTAGGTTCAAAAGGTCGCAAGAGAGGAAGATATTTCTGCCCAGCATGCTGACTTAGGCACACTTTTTCTATGGCTTGACCACTCGACTTCTCCACTTGGGTTCAAAAGGATTTGTAAAGATGATAATGTTGACCAAAAGTTCCACTTGACTTGTAAAGTGGCACGAATGAACCAAAGTTCCACGTAAGTTTGAAAGAAAAGGTGGCGTGAGTTTATAAGGTTGCTGAACATAAACATAGGAACACTTTACTAGTGGATGTAAGACCTAGAAATTTAGCTCAAACCAGTGAAATTGGCTCAAATGCTTTAAAGTTTCACCCAGCGATATAAAAAGATGGCAACATTGAACAATTTTTTCTACCTAGCACGTTTTGGAAGTGGTGTAACCAAAGAATTAGGTGGCATAAGCGAATCTGGCACGCACCCAAGCTAGTCAAATCATCACTAAATTCGTCAACATGTTTTGGTTGTCTTCAAGCATCAAGTTCCTCAGCCAAAACATTAAAGTCAGCAAAAACATTCAAAATCTCCGCTTAAGTTAAGTTCAAGTGGAATTTCCTACAAGGTGTGCTACATGTGCTAGTCAGCCCTCTTTTCAAATTAAAAGGTAGCGGCACACTTATGCAGTCAGCCATAAAGGCAACTTTGAAAAATCTCAAATCCATTTCCTATATATGCAACATGCTTCCCCATTGAGATGGTAACATGTTTTTCAAGTTTTTTTCCAGTCCTATTCTATTTCCAGCAGAGGACTGCCTTTTTTTAAGGCAGTTTCATTTCTATTATTTGTTTAGGTTTAATTTCATTGTAAAGTTTTTTTCTTTCCAGCTTTTCAACAGCCTTTAAGCATTTCACTTCAAAGTTTGATTTTTGTGATAAAATAAGAGAATTTTAAAGTCCCAAGAAGTGAGCATTTGTAACCTATAAATAAGTGCTTTGGGCAGATATACTCGAGGATAATTAACACTATGCTCATGCTGCCAAAATATCATTCTATTGGTTATGTTGTGTCTGCACTTATTGTGTTGATAATTTCATCAAATAAATTGAAAGTAGATAGTATGGAGTCAAGCTTTGTATTGATGACATCTATCTCTTGATTTAAGATAGCTTCGGTCAGATATAAATGATGATTGCATTCATGCATCATTATCATTTATATTTAACCAAATTGTTCTTAAAATATAAATCCATCAAATAAGTTATTCGAATTTCTAAAGATGATCAAAATTTGAAAAAGGATAAATCGAATTCATATTAGATGATTGTTGAAATCACTCATGTTAGTTTTTGTTAACACCGAATGGCTTTAGTTGTTAAGGAAGCCCGCGCACTCAAGGGACACGTCCCATGAGTGGATGTGTCTCCACTTTGTGGAGACACGTCCTCTCATGAGACGCGTCTCTCCTTGAGGCGTGTCTCCCTCATATAAATGGGACTTCGTTCCCTTACTTGCAAGACATTGAAATTGATAAATGTTCTGCAATCAGCACATTTGACACATAAAGAAATAAATCTGACTTAGAATTAAGAACAGAATTTCAAGCTTAGAATTTCCATAGGTTCATTTAGGATTAAATCTAATAAGATTAGATTACAATTACACTATCTACTTGAGTTGTGGCTTTGTATACAACTTTGCTATTTATTTCTTGAAATCATGTGTTGCTGATCCAATCATTATTCCTTCAAATCTTCTTTGTACTAATAGCTGATCTTTGCTTTAGCCATCTAGAAAGTATCATTTGTGTATATAGATTAGCAGCCTTTTTTTTCAATAACTGAAAATATCATTTTCAAGGTACGATTATTAAAAGTCTGGTGCATATATCCAAGAGAAGAACATAGGCAAATAGTTGTTTCCTTCATGCAAACCCACCTCAAAGAACATTGTAAAGTGTGCATATCTATATATATTGTCTATAATTTTTATTCTAGGGTTATTTTAGCTTAGGTTTAGGTTACAATTTAAACACCCTCTTTATGGTGGGGTCCTCCACTCATTCATCGATTCTCTTTATTTAGTTTGCGTTGAATTTTGTTTTATAATGGCTTGTAGTGGCAGTTGTTGTGGGGTTATTTTGGGGGAGAGTGGGGTAGAGAGGCTATTCCTTTTGCGTGTGTTTAGATTTTTTTTCCTGTATTTCAAAAGGTGTTTTGTCTTTTTGGGGAGAGTTTTTTTTTTTTCGGATGAGATAGGCAATCTAGGAAGAAGACCAAGTTGAATGTATTAGAGTGGTCTAGGTTGTTATACTTGACTATATTGGTAATTGTATTTAAGGGAACAAAGTAAAAATTATGAAAGAAGAAAGCAAGGTATATTGGGATTGAATCTTTAAGGTGTGTGATATCTAATATTTTGGATTAATAGGGTTGAGCTAATGTATTGCCTTATTTTGGCTATTTTAGGGCTTAGTGTACTGTGTATTCAATTTTATATATATTTAGAGTATGAATAAAGGCAACAATGTCATGTCTTTTGGTTTGGCATACTGAACATGCTTTCCTCCATTTTTACTTTTGATATCTTGTCTTCTTAATATCATCTAAGTATTGAGTAAGAATTGCAAAATAGAGTATTTTATTGGAGGTATATGTTTTTTTGAGGCTAATGTGCAAGATCAAAAGCTGATATGCATCAATTATGGTATCATGGCAGTCTATGATAGTGCAAAGGGGAGTCCACATGAACTAAGGAGGAGAGGCAAAAGGAATAAAAGCTCTCAAAGAAATATTGATGAAAGGCTTAGGAGGCTAGAAGCCATTGAAGCCAAATTAAATTTGGATGAGTCCAAAGATGAACAAGAGAACCTAGGAAATGTTGCTAGGGCAATAGATCCTACAAAGAGGCTAATTTCAATCATGATGAAACAAAGCCCAAGGTAAAATCTGATATATCACTTTATAAGCAAGCTCAACCCAAAGTTATTCCTAGATTGAGTCCACACGTTGGAGAAGTATTTCAAGATGGAAGACATTGATGAGGATGATCCTAAAATAGCAAAAATCACAACATCCATATTGAAGTTGCATGTAGTTTTATGGTGGGAGAATGTTTAGGGTTCAAGAAAAGGACAAGGAAAGAAAAAAAATAGACTATGGCCTAAGATGTTGAAACACCTAAGAGCTTTGATTACTAGCAAGGTTTATTAAATAATTTTAAAACCTAAAGCAAACGAAGTAATCAATGCAAGCTTATACTAAGCAATTCATGAGGCTTCAAATTTGAATGGATATACAAGAGAGTGAAGGGCAAGCTCCAATCTAACAGGTAATGGTCTTAAGTTCCAACTTTAAGATGAGCTTGCTTTAGTAAAGATATCTACTTAGATGAGGTTTATGAATATGCCTTAAAGGCAAAGGAGACATTGAATCAGAAAACCAAAATGGTGAGTAAAAGGGACCATGAAAAAGGGAAGGAAGTTTCTTCAAAACTTGCCATGAGTGAAAAGACAAAAGAAGGCAAGAATGTGAAGGCCAATGTCAAAGGAAGGGAAGGCTTTAGAGGCAAGGGATGAAGATGAGGATGACAATCTTTGGGAGATTGGAAGCCTTTGAGATTATTTATTTCTAATGAAACCCATAAGGGCCATAGATTGTCCTCAAAACCCCAAAAGGGCAATGGTAGCTTAGGAAGAAGAGGAACCTTCAATAGAGTAAAGTTGAAGCAAAGATGAGAGAGAAGTTAATATTGTGAAAGAACCTTTATATCTAGGAACAAGAAGGTCCCTAAAGTTGATTGAAGGAGAAAGAGTGTCGTCCAAACAAAATGCAAGTGTAAGGACAAGGTGTGCAAGATGATCATCAATGGTAGATGATCAGCTACAAATTTAATTATTTGTGAGCAAGCCAGAAGAACACGGCTCTTTGGATACGACCTCTCATTTTGGGGTCATTTGAAATTCAGAATTCGAGTAACCTTGGTGGTTGTGTCTATTGGTTTACCCCTTATAAGGAGTTGAGAACTACCAACAACCTCGTAAGTACAAAAACGGTTAGCAAATTGCAACTTTCTTATATTCCAAAATCTAACATTTACAAGATTGCATGGTTGATGAAGGATTATAGTGTATTGTGGATAAATCTTGTCTTGTCACTTTTAGAATTGGTCCTTATGTTACAGATGAAGTGCTACATAATGTAGTGTCAATACATGTGAGTCATTTGCTATTGGAAAGACCTTAGCAATATGATTGGAAAGACCTCAGAAATATGATTGGAAAGTTATCCATCATGGCTTGGAGAACACTTATGAGGTAAGAGAAGAAGCATTTCAAGTAGCAACTTTTTCACTTCTAGCAAAAGTCATATTTGAGCTTGGAGAGAAAAATGAAATCCTAGGTCAGCCAAGAAGCAAGTTGGGTGTAGATTTGGAGCAAAAGAGGCAAGTGAATTTGAAGAGTGAGGTACAACCAAAAATTGATGTGGAGCTACAATGAGGTCCAACTAACAATATTACAGGTGCACCTCAAGAGATAGATGTTGAAGTTTCAATTGACTGTGATCTTCACTCTCATTAGATTGAAGGGGAGAGTGAATTGTGGTAGTATGAGCCTAATCATAGAAGATCTTCCAAGAATGTGATCAAGAGTTTGGTCAAAAGTGATTTTTGAACTTACTCTGAGGGTAGTGATACAAAGTATGATTGGGACAAGAGGCAGAATTTTAGGTCTATTAGTGGTAGCAGTAGTGATTATTTTGTTGGCTCTGCACTAGGTACTTTGTCTGCCCAGCTAAATTTACTTTGATGAAAAGGGGACGCCTAGGCATCCCCGATACAGTTGGGGGACTCCTAGCCGTCCCCTGGCGATTTCGAGGATGCCTAGGCGTCCCCTTTTATTTTCCATCCATCCCCTCTGTTGGAGACGTGTTTCTTGTCATTTCCTAGTTTTTGAAAATCAAGGGGGACGCCTGGGGGATGGCCCCTACCGTCCCTCCGTCCCTGAAATGCCATAGGGGATGATGACGTAGGGTTTGAGGGGGGACGCATCCCCATGTAACACAAAAGAAAAAAAAACTTTTCTAGATGAGATAGGTGATCTGGGAAGAAGAGCAAATTAGTTGTATTAGAGTGGTCTCGGTTGTTATTCTTGCTGCATTGGTAATTGTATTTAAGGGTATAAAGTGAGAATTTTGTAAGAAGAAAATTAGGAATACTGGGCTTCAATCATTAAGGTGTGTTCTTTTATTTTGGATTGATGGGGTTGAGCGGTGGTGTTGTCATATTTAAGCCAATTCTAAGGCCTATTTACTATGTATTCAATGTTGTACCTATTTAGAGTATGAATAAAGGCAATAATGTCACGTCTTTTGATTTGATATTATCTAAATATGCTTTCTTCCACTTTTAGTTTATGTATCTTGTCTTGTTACCATTTTAGTCCTAAGTAAGAATTGTAAAACAAAGTACTTTTTTGTTGTTGTTCTACAAGGCAGAGTATATGTTTTCTTGAGGCTAATATGCATGAGTAGAGGTTGATTTGCATCAAATTAGATTAGATCTTGGGAGCTTTGCCTCTGAATTCGAAGATCAGTTCTACCAAATGCATTATTCCATTTTGTAATGTCTTTAAAAAGCAAATTAAAATGCTAACAAGTACCAAGCTCAAAATCTTCTCACCTACAGTATCATACGCAAAAGCATCTCAAGGGTCATGCAATCTTGCATCACCCAAAAATATTTGTTTCGTGTAGCTTGTTATTTTTCTATTTGTGTTGTGTTTTGTGTGCATGTTCATGCAAGTGTTGTGGTTCATAGGAAAGGGATATTAAGGAGATTTATGCCCATGCATAGGAGCATTTTGATTTCACATTGGCTATAGAGATTTCCACATGATGTTTTAGCTTCACACAAATGGTCCTCATTTATGTGCACAATTGGTTGAAGGCACTATTGATTCTATAGCTTGCATACAAGGTTGAGCCTTCATGCAAAAGATGTATATGCTTACATTTCATTCTAATGACATGGCAGACTAGTAAGCCACCAACAATGAGAAATATATTATGAGCTAACTGAGGATGATTGAACAAAATTCATGGTGCATTGGAATTAAATTTGTCTTGGGCACTATAACAAATTTTCACCTTGGATGACATAACAATTTTTTGTTATCAAGTTTTCCAATTTTATTTATGATGCATTAAAGCTAGCAGATAGAAGAGGTTGGCAAAGGTGGCTTAGGAGGTTCTAGCGAGCGGAATCAATTTAGATGGATGAAGGCGGTGAATAATTCCATACCTTTTGTCATGTTAAAGCATTGAAAAGGTTTCAAATTCATTACATAAGATTGTTGAATGTATAATCTCCATGTGAATGAGTAGCATGTTTGTAATTTTAAATACTTCTACAAGTAAACAAAATCTACATTTTTGTGTCTCCAAACAATCTATTTTATTTTCGTTGTGTACTCCATGCATTCATTAATTGGTTCTTCCTTTGACCCATAATTGGTAATTTGATACCACATCACTTCTTACCACTAATGTTCATCATAGTTACCCAAGTGATGAAAAAATTGTATTCTATTTTCCTACCAAATATCATAAGAGCTTCAAAAGGCCTTACCAATATTTATTGGACCGAAAGCTTAAGAAATTTTTTTAGGGAAAATTTATATGCTATAGAGATTTTTATTTTCTTCCATGCATTCAGTCTCAATTCAATTTGGAGAATTCAAAATTGATGTAGATGTCTTCTTTGTAGGATATTTAAATAGAAAGGAAGTGAATCTACATTGAATTGGATTAAAATGAAAACATGAAAATATTAAAGCAAATCAACAAAAATACTTTGGGTTGGATCAATTTAAAACTGGTTGCAAGACATGTACCCCCCTCCCCAGATATGTGTACCAGCATACAAATACAAGTGTAATACAACACAAATAAGGCCTAGAAACTATGCCCACCAATACCTAGAACTAGGGAAATTTTAGAGCCACATCAAATGGTTCTAGGAAAATTCACCTCCAACAATTCATCGCCATGACAAATTCATCTCGTGGAAAATTCACCACCAACAATTCACTAGCAATTCATGGTAGTGAATTTTCCATGAGATAAATTTGTCATGGAAATGACTTGTTGGTGATGAATTGTTGGAGGTGAATTTGTTGGCGTTGAATTGTTTGCGATGAATTTTCTTGAAGTTGCACCAAATATGTCTAGAATTAGTGTTTTGAAAAGAAAAAAATTCTAAGTAAAATGTTTGAAAAAAAAAAACATAATTCATCTGACCTTTTCTATTTTGACATTTTTGGATTGTCATTTTCAAAATGTAACTTATTTAATGCAGCAACCTATATGCACTTCAAGCTCTATGGAATGCATAGCAAGCTCTCTACATTGACTCTACACCTTTCACGTTTGGAAAATTTTCACTCCTCCATGACCACTATATTTCATAGAAAATTGTGTCACTTGTCTGAATCTTGCAAGGAATTTATCAGCTGCAACACCAGAGAAGATGAACTAGAAAAATCAACATTCCTTGAAGTAGATGAGGTTATTGCCAACTGGAATTGTTCCATGATGGTGAACCCTAATGCATTTGAGTTCCTTGATATCATGAAAAAGGCATGCCAATAGATCATACAGTTTATAGAGTTAGGTTTTTGTTTATGATGTATATATAAAGTTCTAGCTTCTAGTCTTTTAATCATTATTTATAATTTTATAAATTACAATATGCTTTATGTCTGCTTTTGCAAGTTAAAGGTGTGGAGCTTTAGCCTGACTTTGTCTATGCTACAATAGGTGGGAGATGTATATATAGAATTTCTTTTTTTGATAGGTGAACGCTTTTGTACTGGAGCTATGAACTAGTGAGGCCACAAACTAGCTGGGAACGTCATCCCTGAATCTTGACATGAAATCCCAGCTAGGACTAAGCCCGAAGGAGTGAAAGACCTGCATGGGTCTAATACAGAAACAACAGGCATGAAATACCTACATGGGTCTGACACAGGGTCCCCGAGTAGCACACACCAAGGACCTGAATCCGCGAGCAACACACTCCACCTTGGGTCTGGCACAAGCCCGCGAGCACTCCCATCCAAACAGCATTTGGCATAGTCAGCCTCCTCCTTGGGGACCACCAGCTCCTCTTGAGCACCTCCCTCAATCTTCCACCGCCTTACACATACCAACCGCCTGTGTATGCAACCTCCAACACATCCATAAAGGTCGGCTCAAACTGGTATACACCGGTTTGGGCCAAGAAGGGAATCAAACCTTGGTTGCACTAGTAGTAGTGCAACCACTTCACCACTACACCACAAGGTGATCCATGTATATATAGATTATTAAACACTGTGTTTCCCCTTTCAAATTTTCCAGCTAGGGTAAGCTACCCAGAAGGAAACTCGAATATCCTAGATTTTGGTCAACATATAGACCATACAATATTTGATATTGGTTTCCCCATCATTAAGAAATTGATAAATTAACCACAACCTAGATTCCAAGAACTTCCAACGTCATCTCATAAATTGTGGTCCAATAAACCCCAAATCTGAAGTAGAAGAGTCTCCAGCATAAATCTTAGATCTCTTCCTGAAGGAATTATTTTTGAGCAACCTAAAGCCTCCACCGGCGGTAGATCTAGCTTGTCCAAAAGGTCATATTCTCTATCAAGAAATTTCCCAACTACTTCCAACAAGCCATACATGGACTATAATCCTAAAGAATATTTAGGGTCATCCATCCATTTTCCTCTGTACAGACAACCTTTTGTTAATCCTTATCCTTCCAGAGCTTCCTTGGCTACATTCCTTGACCAAAGCAATAATCCTGAGCTAATGGATAGATTAGCTAGACAAGTCAGCAAAAAGCTGGATTTGACACCCAAAGAAGAGGAACAACAAGATAAAAAAGGAAAAGGGATCAAATTAACTAAGATGGGAGAAAAGGGTTGCATGATGAAAGAAAAGCTTCCTAGAGCAAGAGCCAAAAAGAAGAGTATTTATAAAATGGAAATGAAGGGAAAGGAACAAGAAGTTGTAGACTATGAACCTGGTAGATGGTCGACCCCTAAAACATTTACAGTTGTTAATCTGGATAAACAACTCTGGGGTAGATATGAAACCCCACTTCATGTTGATCTAGGAGAGAAAGAGAAAAACTCTGAAGCCCAAAGAAACTAGTTAGCCTAATGGATTATCTCTGCACAAGAAAACTTAGATGATATAGTTGTAGACATTAGAAATGTTGGAAATAATTGCTTAAAGACACAAGTAGAATTAAAGAATGCTTCTTCTTCTATCACAAAGATTGAGCAATCTTCTTCCAAAATGATTAATGATTTATCCAATGTCAGCTATCAAGTGCGACAGATGCACTAAGATGTCAAAACAATAATTTCAAATTAGATACATCAAGATAGCTATCATTGAAACATCCTCTAAGAAAATTCAACCATCTGCACAAATGTCTATGCCCAAAGTCAAAGAACATAGCTTGGCCACTAAAGAAGAAAAGAGAAAAATGTGAGATTGGTTTCAAGAGCTAGAGGTAGAAGAAGAGCAAGCAGAACTCGTGTACATGGATGAGCCTGGTTTTTCCAACAAAGAGCCTGATGCAGAACAATCATCCAATGTAAATACCTTTGAAGTTTCTGCTAGTGAATCTGAATTTTCTATAAATATTGATGTAGATAATTTTGAGGAGTTAGATTTAGATTTTTCTAATTATAAGAATTTGCAAGAAGTGGAGCCTTGGGAATCCATGAAAAAGCTTGTAGGCGTGGACATTGAAATGAAAGATGTCATAACAGAAAATGCTAAGCTTGAGCAGCTTAGGCCATTTGTTATAAGTGGATATATTCTCAATATTGACAAAATTTTGGATCCCTTTGATACCATTTGCACTTGGGCAGATACACTTGAAAACATGTTTGACAGAAGTGGCCCATGGAATGAACCGGAAAGATTTTTGTATGCAATCAAAATACTTTCTGGAAAACTCAGAAACTAGTGGAATAATCTACTAGATCATGGTAAAAGGACTTCCCTTGATGAAAACATTGACTATGTCAAACAAAAAGATATGGGGAAGTATGATATATTCTCTACTGGTTTTGAAGAGTTTAGATCTTTACTGATAGATCTTTTCTGTGGTGAAACTTCAAATCAAATTATAGAAGCCAATAAAATACTACATACATTGAAATTAAATAATTTGGCTAAGTTTCATTCATACAATTTAGTGTTTGAAGCATTCATGATAGCAACCAATAAATTACATGACCTAACCACTAAATAGTATTATCTAAATTCATTACCTTGTGGTTTAGGAACTTGGGCAGAAGACTATATTATAAGGAAAGAACATAAGACAGTAGAAGAATGTACTTTTGTAGAATTAAAAGGAGGTATTGGCTACAAGCTTGAAAAATAATGCTTATTAGGAGCATTGCAAGCCAATAAAGAAGAATATAATTATACATGCAATTTGAAAGAATTTTGTGACTTGCCACCTATCAACCAAATTGCTGATTTACAATAGCTCAAGTAATTCAAAAAGAAAAGTTGTGGGGAAAGATGTAAATGCAAAAAATGCTCCAAAAATAGGTGTGAAGGAGAACACACATTCAAAAGAAGCAAATTTGGAAAGTATGTCAAGAAAAGGTATAAGGTTATTCCATACAAAAGAAGGAAATTCAATAAACAACCACCACCATACTTACTAAAGAAGAGGAATAGAAAGGTCCCCAAAGGTGTTAAATGTTTTATTTGTAAAGGACCTCACCATGCAACAAATTGTCCAAAGAAGCTAAATCATAGTACAAAAATGTATGCCATGTTTGAATATGAGAACCAGGATTGGGAAATAATTGATAGCAAAAATATTTCCCTTGATACGGATGAGTTGTATGGATTACTTGAAATTGTTCCTAACACTAGCTATATGATGAGATTCAAGGATCTTAAAGATAGACAAAGACATTATGACAAAAGGTCATCTTCTAAATTAGAATCTACTTCTAACGAAGAGGAAGGCTATTTGGTTTCCATGCTTAAAAACACTTTAGATGATGTCAAGCTTAAAATTCAAATTGAGAAATCCAAAGATCCTTATAAAACCATACGAACAAAGGAAGAAAGGAAAAATGTTGTTAAGAAGCATTTGGAAAAACTCAAGAAACTGGAGATAGAAAAAGAACTCCAAAAACAATTGAAACAGCAGAAGAAACCCAAAAAAGGGTTTGCTAAAGACATTGACCATGATTACAAAATTCCTCCATGGCAAAAGAACAAACCATCTTCTTCAAAGCATAAAGATAGATTTACAAATTCTAATATCATTGTTGTCTTCAAAACACTTGATCTTATAATGGAAGACATAACTAAGCTCAAACGAGCCATCAAAACCCAACACAAAGAAATACGCAATCTTTCTGCCACAATGGGAGAAATTAGAGAAATTTTGTTTAAAGCAGATCAACAACAACACTCGGAGAAATCAGAACTTGAGCCTGAAACTTGAAAGGAAGAATCAGAGGAAGAAAGCAGCAGCCTTATTCAACAAACAAGAGAAAAATTTGAATCTTTATTATTAGAAAATAATGGAAATTATATCATAATTAACTTCTATTTTCCAAGTTTCAAAAAGATTCCTATGGATGCCTTTGTTGACACAGGATCTTCAAGGTCATTGGCCAAGAAAAATGCTATCCCTCAAGGATTTTGGAAACCCAGGCAAAATTTACCGCACAACTATGCTAACAATGGAGAAAGGATTCATATGGGTAGATATGCACAAGATGTACATGTGGAAATCATGGGTAAGATGTTTGTGACTGATTTCATTGAGTACAATGATCTAGAAGATGATGTGTTATTAGGATTCTTGTTTCTCACTAAATATGAACCACTTCAATTCTGGAAACACAAGATATCTCTCAGACATGAAGACGTTCAAGTAGAAATACCTACACTTGAGATAGTCAATCATAAGTTTTAGAATAGTGGGAAAAGGGAGAAAAAGGAATCTATCAAAAAATTAACAGATTCATCTACAGAAATGTTTGATGAAATCAAAAGTAGATTTGAAAAAGATTGTTGTAGCATGAATCCATTACAGTTCTGGTCACGAGAACAAGAAGACTGAAATACAGATTCGACCAAAATGTCAGTCTGTAATCCCACATGAGCCAGCATATTTGATGAGCCCTACAAAGACAAAAGAAATAGATGAACATCTCAATGAATTACTGGAAGGTCATTTCATTAGGCCCAATAAAAGCCCATTTTCATGCCCAACATTGTTGGTAAATAAAAGAGTTGAGCAACAAAGAGGTAAAAAATGATTTTTTATCAATTATAAGCCTCTTAATGACATCACTCTTCCATTTAATTACCCAATACCATTTAGTTCAGATTTGATAAGAAGAGTTGCAAATAAGAAAGTGTTTTCTAATTTTGACTACAAATCAAGATTTTGGCAAGTCAAGGTTAAAGAATCAAATAGGTATAAAATGGCATTCTTTATCCCACAAGGATTATATGAATGGAATGTTATGCCATTTGGTCTTTGCACAGCACTATCTTATTTCCAGAGAAGAATGGACCAAGCACTAAAACACTTAAAAGAATTTTGTGCAGTTTACATTGATGATATTCTTGTCTTTTCTGATTCAGAAACTGATCATTTGCAGCACCTGGAGGAGCTTTATATAGCTATCAAAAAACATGGGATTTGTTTGTCTACAAATAAAATGGTAATTGGACAATAATAGGTAGATTTCCTTGGTCTTCACCTTAATAAAGGGAAATTTCAACTTCAACCACACATTCTTTAGTGCATTCAAGATTTTCTCGATATATTACAAAATAAAAAGAAAATCCAAAGGTTCCTTGGATGTCTGAATTATGTATCACCATTCTACAAAGGATTGGCTTAGATAGGAAAGCTATCCAGAAGCACCTGAAAGAAGGAAAGAAATAAGGATGGTCTTTGAAAGCTACAGAAGTGGTCCAAAGGATTAAATCCAAATGTCAGAATTTCCCTTCTCTCCAAATTCTGACTCAAAATTTACCATTTTTTTGTCTACTAATGCTTCTAATACGACATGGTCTATTGTTCTAATATAGGAAGGAGAAGATGGTAAAAGGAGTATCTACAGCTATAGGTCTGGAACATTCACGAATATCGAAAGCAGGTACCATATTTATGAGAAAGAGATATTGGCAGTAAAAAAAGGAATGGAGAAATTCAAAAAAATTCTCAAGCTAGTAAAATTTACTGTCTGCACGGATAATCAAGCAATGAGAAGCTTCCTGAAAAAGAATCCCAATAAAGACATTGCCCAAGGGAGAGTGGCTAGATGGTATTTTGAGTTTCTTAGTTATAATTTTGATATAGAATGGATCAAAGGAGAAAATAATCCATTAGCAAATGCTTTAACAAGGGAACTTGTAGGATCCATTTATAATGGAATTATTTTTAAAGAACCTGATTTTTACATAATAGATGGAACCCCTATGTTCCATAGAAATGATGGCAATGGAATTTACACCACTCTACCATATTTTCCCAATAACATTGTGGACTTTTTGAATTCTATTTCTTGGATAAATGGCTATGGGAACTAAGGGAGACTATTTGATGGCACCATGCACAAGGCATAAAGGACCAAGATGAAGAAAAAGAACTTTTGGAACTCCTAGGCCTAGACAAAGCTCCTGTTAAACATTGTTGTAGAAAATATGGAGTTTTGCATGTCCATGTAAGAGGATTCTTTGGAATGAACTAGTCAAAATGCACCAAAATGAACCTCCTTAAAAATTTGAAATATGGTTTCATCAGTAGAATAAGTTTTGATCAAGATTCTTTTGAAAAATACACAGACCTGGTCTGTGTAAGGTTCAATTCAGATTTAAAATAATTTTTCAATTTGATCCATCCTCAGCTTTGGGAAAGAATGCTTGCAAGTATGGAACAATATTTAACACACTATCCCAAAACCAAATATGAATTCCCCATAATTGAGTTTTATGCTCTAGAAGCCAGATGGGAGGCTGAAGTCCAAATTGAAAATATGGAAATCCATCTTAAGCCAACATCATTAGCTAGAAGAATTGAATTGGACCATGGATATTCACAGGATTATGTGGTACAATTGGATTATGTTTTTCGGGCTTGCTCCCAGATTGGGATGTCATCTTTGCCCCATTACCTAAGCAACTACTTGATCCTATCCCTTTCTGATGCTAGAACATGGGCTTGTCTATGTTGTGACGTCACCCACATTAAGATGTGACGTCAGGACGCAACCCTGTCATAAAAAGCAAGATCCTTGTATCCACTTATGAGTGTTAAGTGGGCCCTTCTCACTCATGGGTGTCCAAAAAGTGATTGTTTTATTCTCCACTAAGTTAGTGTTCATGACAGACTGCCTAACAACTGTCTACTCCTTAGTGTTGTAGGTAGAGCAACATGTGTCACTATTGTATGGTCGGATTCCAAATTCATTGTAATCTTCCTTGAGGTAATAAGCTCTACCCCATCTATAACTTTTTGGGGATGCCTCATAGTTGGCATTAGAAGTTATTGGATTGGAGTCTAGAGTCTAAGATTAAGGTCCCAAGTCCTGCATATTAGATGTATGCTCTCCCCTAAGCCTTGAGTGATTTGGGTGATCAGAAATATGTATGCAAATTTGCATAAAAACTGTAATGCCAATTTTCGTATTATAGACACATGCAATATAGCAATATTTGCATTATAGTTTTTATTAAAATTTGCATACAGATTTCTGATCACCCAGATCGCTCAAGGCGTAGGGGAGAGCATACTTCTAATATGCAGGACTTGGGACCTTAATCTTAGACTCTAGACTCCAATCCAATAACTTTTGATGCCAACTATGAGTCATCCCCAGTAATTTATAGAAGGGGCAGAGCTTATTACCTCAAGGAGAATTACAATGAATTTGGAATCCAACCATACAATAGTAACACGTGTCCCTCTACCTACAGCACTAAGGAGTAGACAGCTATTAGGCAATCTGTCAAGAACACTAACTTAGTGGAGAATAAAATAATCACTTTTTGGACACCAGTGAGTGAGGACCCACTTAACACTCGTAAGTGGATACGAGGATCTTGCTTTTTATGACAGGGTTGCATCATGTTGTCACATCTTAACATGGGTGATGTCATAGTATAGACAAGCCCATGTGCTAGCATCAAAAATGGATAGGATCAAGTAGTTGCTTAGGTAATGGTGTAAAGATGACATCCCAATCTTGGGAGCGAGCTTGGAAAACATAACCCAATTGTACCACATAATCCTATGAATATGCATGGTCCAATTCAATTCTTCTAGCTAATGATGTTGGCTTAAGACGGATTTCCATATTTTCAATTCAAAATTCAACCTCCCATATGGCTTCTAGAGCATAAAACTCAATTTGTAACGACCTAGTCCGTTCATAAAGTAAAAAGATGTTGATTTTACATCAACAAGTAAAGATAACGAGTAAATGTCATTGCAATAAAAAAAATCTTTTCATTTATAAACATGATACAACCTATTTTAGCATTTTATTCCTTTTCCTTTCAAGAAAACATCAAAGTAAGAAAGCATAAAGATACATACATAGCTCGAGGAGCTTTTGAAAAAATAGTAGTAAGACGGTCCAAGTTCCTTTCCTTTCAAATCTTGGTGTAATATGTCGCCTGTTGTGGAGGAGAAGCATCACTCAGGCACTTTTCTGCCAACCATGGACTCTTAATGCAGTCCCCCACACATCTATCATTTGATAGATGGCCCTCCCTTCGAACGAAGAGATTCGTAGAGTATCTGGTAACGACAACCCAACTGAGCATAGTGCTATGTCCTACACAACTAGAACCTTGCTATTTCACAATCTCGAACTAGTATAAAGGATCACGATGAATTGATAGTGTAGTCTCATGCATCACATAGTCTAAGTGGATGATGTACCTTGCACTACTTTGGCCAAAGTATTCTTATTCAGTACTTCGAATGAAGGTCATCTATCATAAACACTACTCAGGGCCGATTTGACTTAAGGCTATCTTACACTATGCATAGGTGTGGTCCTTCACTGGATAATCTATCATCCCAGACTTACCTACAACAAACTAAACTACTAGAAATAAAATAGCATAACAAGTAATCACAAATTCCCCTCCTATACTGGAAATCTTCATCCTAGGAGTATCTCATGCTATCTAAGTTAACCTAATAACTTAAGTTGTGGATTATTACTTGACTCAATGCCTTCATTTTCGTCCTAGTATTTAGTAACTAATTACAACCATATTCTCCTAATATGGAGATCATACTATTGATGCAAAACACAGCAAGAATGCATATTCATATTTTAAACAATTTATTTCCTGGGTGCAACTATATGTAGTTCATAGAATTAAATCACTATCAATAGAAATACAGATCACAATGTAAATACCTAACTATGCACAAACAGTAAATGCATTTCCAAAAATATATAAAGAATTACTATTGAAACAATAGTAGAAGAATATCCCATGCCTGGTTTAAGCTTTTCTCCAATGATGATGGATTGGTCTGTACTTACATCACTTCCATACTATCAACAATCCTTCAAAAAGATTTGTTTCTCTCTCAAGAAATGAACACTCAACAATTGAGATACAGCTGGTAATTGATTTCAGCTTCTCAATTATGAACTCAAATGACTTCGATATCAGAGTATGATGAATGTGATTGTAGCTCTCCGAAAAACAGAATTATAATGACTCAAGAATTATGGTGGTGATTGCTCTTTCAGCACATACAAAAATGACTCTCATAAATATAATGAATGCTCTCAAAAATAGATAATGATTGCTCTCATAAATAAATGATGACTCTCATAAATAGATCATGATTACTCTCAACAGTTATAATTGCTCTCAGAAATTATAATAGCTCTCAGAAATAATGGTGTGAATCCCTCAATTGCTAGTGTGTAGAAAAATGAGTAAACAAAAGTGGGTGAAGAGTGGTGAAAGCAAATGAGGTTGGGGCGCTATTTATACAGCCCCAGCCTCAACAAATTCCAATAATAAAGGCATTTGAATTGCCAGAACTACAAATTGAATTGTTCCATCAATATGTGGCGGATTTGATAACTCAGTGAAATAGTCCTTGTTTTGAAGACACATTGACAGATTTAGCAGTTGGAAGATTGAATGATTCAAATATTAGTTTGTGCGCACTTCCCAAGCACAAATTTCTCCTTCCAACGCTTTCAATGTCTCCCACAAAGACAAATATTTCCATTTTAATAATTGAGCCCCAAATATTTCATTGAATAAAAAGGTTGGATTCAAATGTTAAGTGATTCCATTTTAAATCAAATGAAATAAGAATAGCCCAATTCGATTATTTATATGGGAAATATTAATTGCTAGGAAATAAGTCGATTTCCTAAGTGAGATCAATTTAGAAAATAATTTTATTTTCATAAATTGAGAAATTAAATAAAATATAAATTATATATATATATATATATTATATTATTTATATATATATAGCTTTTAATACTATATATATACATATATTTTAAATACCTACGTATAATATGTATATATATATAATATTAATATATATATTTACATATATATACCACATTATAAACATATCGTAAGCTAGTCAACATATCCGATATATATATATATATAAAGTTGTCAAGCAATAATAATATAATATTATTAATATCCACATAGCATAGGTTGTGGGTATGTATACATGTATATGCGTCCATATATATTCCTCTATGTGCATGTATATGTAGGTATACCATATGAACGCATTCGTATGAGCATATATGTTTGCCAATATACGTTTGTATCGATATGTATATACATATGGATACATGCATATACTATATACATGTATATATGCCGACTTCCTATCCACTTACATTCAATAACGTTACCATCATAATGATCATAATAACATCAACAGATACATAGATAAACATCACTTATACATGCACACAGAAGTAGACAAGACTCCTAATGCAACCATACTAGCTTACAAATGATTTACCTATAACTCACACAAACTGACTCAGCTTACTCAATCTAAGTGATGTGTGTGTATGCTCAAATGGTTTACTTTACCAATTACCTGACCAAACTCCTCTCCCAAGTGATACTTCCCCTCCGCCTAGAGGAATGGTCCACATACCTGCATCCAATGACATGCTAATGGGAGTCATATGTTCACAACATAAGCAGTATACATGAAACATCACAAAAGTTAGAATAAACATTACTCAATAACTTTGCATGCAAAATTTATCAAGGATAACATCAAATAGAAGTAACATTAAATGATACAATCATTTAATGGAAGCACATTCCTATGGATAACAAGAAACAACATGTTTTATTCATCTCAATGATTCAATCATTACAATCAATTTCCCTATGCAGTAGTAGCTATACAATCGGGGTGTAACACAATTCTAGGGAATTCATATCTAGTTTTGGGATAGTGTGTTAAATAATGTTCCATACTTGCAAGCATTCTTTCCCAAAGGTGAAGATGGATCAAATTGAAAAAATCTTTTAAATCTGAATTGAACCTTGCACTGACCAGGTCTGTGTATTCTTCAAAAGAATCTTGATCAAAACTTATTCTACTGATGAAACCATATTTCAAATTTTTAAGGAGGTTCATTTTGTTGTGTTTTGACTAGTTCATTCCAAAGAATCCTGTTACACAGACATGTAAAGCTCCATATCTGCTACACCAATTTTTAACAGGAGCTTCGTCTAGGCCCAAGAGTTCCAAAATTTCTTTTTCTTCATCTTGGTCCATTATGCCTTGTGCATGGTGCTAGCAAATAGTCTCCCTTAATTCCAATAGCCATTTATCCAAGAAATAGAATTCAAGAAGTAATTCCACAATGTTATTGGGAAAATATGGCAAAGTGGTGTAAATTCCATTGCCATCATTTCTATGGAACATAGGGGTTCCATCTGTTCTGTAAAAATCAGGTTCTTTAAAAGTAATTCCATTATAAATGGATCCTCCAAGTTCCCTTGTTAAAGCATCTGCTAATGGATTATTTTCTCCTTTGATCCATTCTATATCAAAATTATAACTGAAAAACTCAAAATACCATCTAGCCACTCTCCCCTGGGCAATGTCTTTATTGGGCTTCTTTTTCAGGAAGCTTCTCATTGGTTGACTATTGTGCAGACAGTAAATTTTACTAGCTTGAGAAAAATATTGAATTTCTCCATTCCTTTCTTTACTGCCAATATCTTTTTCTCATAAATATGGTACCTACTTTCGTATATGTGAGAGTTCCAGACCTGTAGCCGTAGATACTCCTTTTACCATCTTCTTCTTCCTGTATTAGAACAACAGACCATGTCGTATCAGAAGCATCAGTATACAAAAACAATGGTAAATTTTGAGTTGGAATTTGGAGAGAAGGAAAATTCTAGCATTTGGATTTAATCCTCTGGACCGCTCCTGTAGCTTTCAAAGACCATCCTTCTTTCTTTCCTTCTTTCAATTGCTCCTAGATAGCTTTCCTGTCTTCAGTCAATCCTTTGTAGAAGGGTGATACATAATTCAGACATCGAATGAACCTTTGGATTTGCTTTTTATTTTCTAATATATCAGAAAACTCTTGAATGCGCTAAAGAATGTGTGGTTGAAGTAGAACTTTCCCTTTATTAAGGTGAAGACCAAGGAAATCTACTTGTGATTGTTTGATTACCATTTTCTTTGCAGAAAAACAAATCACATGTTTTATAATAGCTATATAAATCTCCTCCAGGTGCTGCAAATGATCAATTTCTAAATCAAAAAAGACAAGAATATCATCAATGTAAACTACACAAAATCATTTTAAGTGTTTTAGTGTCTGGTCCATTCTTCTCTAGAAATAAGTTGGTGTTGTGTAGAGACCAAATGGCATAACATTTCATTTATATAATCCCTATGGGATAGAGAATTCCATTTTATACCTATCTAATTCTTTAACCTTGACTTGCCAAAATCTTGATTTGCAGTCAAACTTAGAAAACACTTTCTTATTTGCAGCTCTTCTTATCAAATCTGAACTAAATGGTATTGGATAATTAAATGGAAGAATGATGTCATTAAGAGGCTTATAATTGATGAAAAATCATTTTTCACCTCTTTGTTGCTTAGCTATTTTATTTACCAAGAATGTTGGACATGAAAATGGACTTTTATTGGGCCTAATGAAATGACCTTCCAGTAATTCATTGAGATGTTCATTTATTTCTTGTCTCTGTAGGGCTTATCAAATAAGTTGGCTCATGCGGGATTACAAACTGACATTCCAGTTGAATCTGCATTTCACATTCTTCTTGTTCTTGTGACCAAAACTGTAATGGATTCATGCTGCAGCAATATTTTTCAAATCTACTTTTGATTTCATCAAACATTTTTGTAGATGAATCTGTTAATTCTAAGACAGATTCCTTTTTCTCCCTTCTACCACTATTCCCAAACTTATGATTGACTATCTTAAGTGTAGGTACTTCTACTTGACTGTCTTCATGTCTGAGAGATATCTTGTGTTTCCAGAATTGAAGCAGTTCATATTTAGTGAGAAACAAGAATCCTAATAGCACATCATCTTCTAGATCATTTAACTCAATGAAATCAGTCACAAACATCTTACCCATGATTTCCACATGTACATCTTGTGCAGATCTGCCCATATGAATCCTTTCTCCATTAATATCATAGTTGTGTGGTAAATTTGTCTTGGGTTTCCAAAATTCTAGAGGGATAGCATTTGTCTTGGCCACTGACCTTGAAGATCCAATGTCAACAAAGGCATCCATAGGAATCTTTTTGAAACTTGGAAAGCAAAAGTTAATTTTGATATAATTTCCATTATTTGCTAATAATAGAGATGTAGATTTTTCTCTAGTTTGTTGAATAAGGCTACTACTTTCTTCCTCTGATTCTTCCTTTTCAGTTTCAAGCTCAGGTTCTGATTTCTCTGAGTGTTGTTGTTGATCTACTTTAAACAAAATTTCTCTAATTTCTCCCATTGTGGAAAAAATATTGCATATTTCTTTGTGTTGGGTTTTGATTACTCGTTTGAGCTCAGTTATGTCTTCCATTATAAGATCAAGTTTTTTGAAGACAACAATGATATCAGAATCTATAGATCTGTCTTTATGCTTTGAAGAAGATGGTTTGTTCTTTTGCCATGGAGGAATTTTGTAATCATGGTCAATGTCTTTAGCAGACCCTTTTTTGGATTTCTTCTGTTGTTTCAATTGTTTCTGAAGTTCTTTTTCTACCTCCAATTTCTTGAGTTTTGCGAAATGCTGCTTAATAGCATTTTTCCTTTCTTCCTTTGTTCCTGTGGTTTTATAAGGATCTTTGGATTTCTCAATTTGAATTTTAAGCTTGACATCATCTAAAGTGTGTTTAAGCAAGGAAACCAAATAATCTTCCCCTTCATCAGAAGTAGATTCTGATTCAAAAGATGACCTTCTTTTGTCATAATGTCATTGTCTATCTTTAAGATCCTTGAATCTCATCATATAGCTAGTGCCAGGAACAATTTCAAGTAATCCATACAACTCATCCATATCAGGGGAAATATTTTTGCTATCAATTATTTCCCAGTCCTGGTTCTCATATTTAGACATTGCATAAATTTTTGTACCAAGATTTAGCTTCTTTGGACGATTTGTTGCATAGTGAGGTCCTTTACAAATAAAACATTTAACACCTTTGGGGACCTTTCTATTCCTCTTCTTTAGTAAGTATGGTGGTGGTTGTTTATTGAATTTCCTTCTTTTGTATGGAACAACCTTATACCTTTTCTTGCCATACTTTCCAAATTTGCTTCTTCTGAATGTGTGTTCTCCTTCATACCTATTTTTGGACCTTTTTTTGCATTTACATCTTTTTCCACAGCTTTTCTTTCTGAATTACTTGAGCTATTGGAAATCGGAAATTTGGTTGACAGGTGGCAAGTCATAGAATTCTTTCAAATTGCATGTATAATTATATTCTTCCTTATTGGCTTGCAATGCTCCTAATAAGCATTGTTTTTCAAGCTTGTAGCCAATAACTCCTTTTAATTTTGCAAAAGTACATTCTTCTACTATCTTATGTTCTTTCCTTATAATATAGTCTTTTTCCCAAGTTCCTAAACCACAAGGTAATGAATTCAAATAATACTATTTAGTGGTTAGGTCATGTAATTTATTGGCTACTATCATGAAGGCTTCAAAGACTAAATTGTATGAGTGAAACTTAGTCAAATCCTTTAATTTCAATGTCTATAGTATTTTATTGGCTTCTGTAATTTGATTTAAAGTTTCACCACAGAAAAGATCTATCAATAAAGATCTAAACTCTTCAAAACCAACAGAGAATATATCATATTTCCCCATATCTTTTTGTTTGACATAGTCAATGTTTTCATCAAGGGAAGTCCTTTTACCATGATCTAGTAGATTATTCCACCAGTTTCTGAGTTTTTCATAAAGCAATTTGACCGCATACAGAACTTTTGCAGGTTCATTCCATAGGCCACTTCTGTCAAACATGCTTTCAAGTGTATCTGCCCAAGTGCAAATGGTATCAAAGGGATCCACAATTTTTTCAATATTGAGAATATGTTCGCTTACAGAAAATGCCCTAAGTTGCTCAAGCTTAGCATTTTCTGTTACAACATCTTTCATTTCAATGTCCATGTCTGCAAGCTTTTTTATGGATTCCCAAGGCTCCACTTCTTGCAAATTTTTATAATCAAAAAAATCTAAATCTAACTCCTCAAAATTATCTACATCAGTATTTATAGAAAATTTAGACTCACTAGCAGAAACTTCAAAGGTATTTACATCGAATGACTCTTCTACATCAAGCTCTTTGTTGGAAAAACCAGGCTCATCCATGTGCACAAGTTTTGCTTGCTCTTCTTCTACCTCTAGTTCTTGCAACCAATCTCACATTTTTCCCTTTTCTTCTTTAGTGGCCAAGCTATGTTCTTTGACTTTGGGCATAAACATTTGTGCAGATGGTTGAATTTTCTTAGAGGATGTTTCAATGATTTCCTCTTTTTTCATCCCTCCTTGTTCTTATTTTCACTACTATTCTCTTTTGTTTTGGAATTGGCTATTCTTGTGTTTTACCTTTCCTTTCTCTTTCTTCTTCCTCAGAACTATTGCGGCCAATTTGTGTTTTCCTAATTTTCTTAGCTATTAGTCGGATCTTTTCCAATTTCTTGGCTACTACATCTATGAGTAACCTTTGATCCTTTGCATCTTGTTTCCTAGAGGATTCATGATTCTTTTGGTTCTCATAAATAACTGGAAGGTAGCTATCTTGATGTGTCTAATTTGAAATTATTGTTTTGACATCTCGGTGCATCTGTCGCACTTGATAGTTGACATTGGATAAATCATTAATCATTTTGGAAGAAGATTGCTCAATCTTTGTGATAGAAGAAGAAACATTCTTTAATTCTACTTGTGGCTTTAAGCAATTATTTCCAACACTTCTAATGTCTACAACTATATCATCTAAGTTTTCTTGTGCAGAGATCATCCATTGGGCTAACTAGTTTCTTTGGGCTTCAGAGTTTTTCTCTCTCTCCTAGATCAACATGAAGTGGGGTTTCATATCTACCCCAGACTTGTTTATCCGGATTAACAACTGTAAATTTTTTAGGGGTTGGCCATCTACCAGGTTCATAGTCTACAACTTCTTGTTCCTTTCCCTTCATTTCCATTTTATAAATACTCTTCTTTTTGGCTCCTGCTCTAGGATGCTTTTCTTTCATCATGCAGCTCTTTTCTCCCATCTTAGTTAATTTGATCCCTTTTCCTTTTTTATCTTGTTGTTCCTCTTCTTTGGGTGTCAAAGCCAGTTTTCTGCTAACTTGTCTAGCCAATCTATCCATTAGCTCAAGTCAGAGAGTGTAGCCAAGGAAGCTCTAGAAGGATAAGGATTAACAAAAGGTTGTCTGTACATAGGGAAATTGTTGGATGGCCCTAAATTTTGTTCAGGATTATAGTCCATGTATGGTTTGTTGGAAGTAGTTGGGAAATTTTTTGACAGAGAATATGACCTTTTGGACAAGCTAGGTCTACCGCCGGTGGAGGCTTTAGGTTGCTCAAAAAGAGTTCCTTCACGTAGAGATCTAAGATTTATGTTGGAGACTCTTCTACTTTGGATTTAGGGTTTACTAGACCACAATTTATGAGATGACATTGGAAGTTCTTAGAATCTGAGTTGTGGTTGATTCATCAATTTCTCAATGATGGAGAAACCAATATCAAATCTTGTATGGTCTATATGTCGACCAAAATCTAGGATATTCGAGTTTCCTTTTCGGTAGCTTACCCCGGCTGGAAAATTTGAAGGGGGAAACACGGTGTTTAATAATCTATATATACATCTCCCACCTATTGTAGCATAGACAAAGTCAGGCTGAAGTTCCACACCTTTAACTCGCAAAAGCAAACAGAAAGCAGACTGTACATATTTATCTTTTAAACTAATGGTGAAGTTTGGGCGGATAGAGATACGGCCATCACCTCCTTTTTGTTCATCGGAGGCCTTGGTAAGGATGCCTCTAAATTGGGTGATGACTGCTTGATCCCAGAGATGACACCTAGTATCAATAAGACTACCAAAATATTCTACTCCTATATCATAGTTAAAATGAGGATGGATTATGGGTGGCAGGGCAGGCGCCACCACACTCTTTGAAGTGTTAATGTGGGTTATCGGGGGGTTGGTTATGTGATGAGGTGGCGATCAAAGCGTAAGAACCTTCTAGGTGTTTGTTCACACTATTATATGTCGTCAGCATTTTGCGTAATAATAGCCCTCTAAAATTTGATGGACAGTTTGCATAAGTTGGAGGACGAGCACAATCTCCAAAATCTTTATTACAGATTGGTAGCTTCATCCTATTCATTTCATTTGTGGTGGTTCAGTTTATGTGGTCTATGTGTGTGATGAGTAGATTCATTCTTCTTGTATTTGCAAAAGAACTGGAAATGCACAGGTTGGTGACGCCTATGGAGCTGAAAAGCTCCAAACGGCAGATAGCATTTGAAGGACCCATTTCCTCCCTTCAGCTCCATTACATCATATGACACCCAAATTACTTGATGTTTGTTGCATCAAATGTTTGGCTGGGAAAGCTTTCATGGAGGATGTTGAAGGATATCATCTGGATTCGAACATCTCCTCTAGGGTGTTAGCTGGTCTGCTTGATGTTGGAGTCTCAAAAACGAATGCTCGTGTAATCATGCGGGGCCTTTTCCGCAAAGATATGTTGGTTGGTTTAGACAGAGCCTTGGCTGTGGCTCAGCTTAGCAAGGGTATTCCTCGCCCTCAGGACCTACATCTTTTGGATGACCTGCACGCCCTGGTTCGCTATTATCCCTTCATCTTGGATGTTATTGGTTTGGAGCTCATGGAGTTTAGGCGCTTGGCAAGGGTATTCCTCGCCCTCAGGACCTACATCTTTTGGATGACCCGAACGCCCTGGTTAGCTATTATCCCTTCATCCTGGATGTTATTGGTTTGGAGCTCATGGAGTTTAGGTGCTTGGCCATGGCAAGAGCAAAGTTTCTGAAAAAGAAATTTTGATTGGTGCCTATTGAAGACTTTGCCTGGGAAAGGGACTTCAGAATCTTCGCTCAACAAAATGTATGGTGACTAGGGTCTGGTAGTTTCTGTTGATAATGGGGTTTAGTGTCGATTTTGTATCCCTGTTAGTTGGTCTAGTTAAATTTTGTTTATAGCCTACAATGTTGGTTTTTTGGTGGTTGCGCCCACACTCTGGTATTATGGTCTTAGGTTCAGTTTGGTAGCTTTCTAGTGAATTTTGGGACAGTTGCCTAGTCTGGGTCGAACTTTGTAATTTTTTATTTTTTTTGAATCAATACAATTACCTTGCTTACCGATCAAAAAAAATGAGGATGGACTATAATATCGACATATGAGAAATAAACATGGAAAAATCCTTTTTCTCGCCATCATTTAATATCATCAGGAAGTAAAAAACGGAAGATAGACTGGACAGATCCCAGTTCCAGACACTTTAAGATTCAATTATGATTGTCTTACAGAATGCATTGGTTTAGCTATTATCCCTTTTTCAAGATACAAATCTGATATCTTCACATCTAGAAACTTAAAATTCCCTTTTTCATCTACATATTCCTCTTTATCTTCAAAACAATTATGTATGACAGAAGAGAGAGCTACTTGCATTCATTAATCTTTGACTAGCCATTGCAGAGGATTTGGGACTTGTGCATTTCGACCCTTTTGCTGCTACATTTATCAACTTACAGTTCACCCTTCCACGCCTCTCCTTCAGCTTCAACACAAGATTTACAGCCTTACTACAGGTCCACAACTACTCATGAGGTATATATAAAATTCTAGCTTCTAGTTTTTTAATCATTATTTATAATTTTATAAATTACTATTAACAATTAATATAATTAAGTTGATTTTAATACTTAAATTTATTTAGATTTCAATATTTTAAATTAGTTTCACATTTATATTTAAATAAAAATAAATTAAATATAATTTAAATATTAATAATAAATAATCGTTTAATACTTTTAACATTTAAATCTAAATAAATATAAAATAAATATAATTTTAAAAATATATTAAAATTTTATTATTAATAATAAATAATATTCAGAGAGATATATATATTTAAAACATATATATATAGGATTGTCCATCCAGTCGTATTCATATCCATACTCATAAACTATACACATATCCGTGTCCATGCAACTTTGCGAATTAAAAGTAAATGTTTCACTATAAGCTAAGTTTCCATCCACCAATACTTTGGATTTCTGTTGTAGATGACACAGATACTGACAGGGTTGTACACAGAATAAAATGAACCCATATTTTTCATCATTACATAACGAATGAACTGATGATCAGTATAATTCTTATATCTGTTGTTGATGACAAGAAAATCTCCAAGCATATAGAAGATTGATGAGAAGGTTGCTGAACAGTTGCTGGCCAAGAAGTACTAAATAGTAAATAGGATTATCTTTCAATTCTATCGAGCAGCCATACCCAGGAAGTTCACATTCTTATGGATCTAAATAGATCCGAATTGCCATCTAGATTTGACACTTGCAGAGATCAGAAACATCATAATGGAAGAGAAAATTTTATTTATCACCAAATGACCACGCAGAGGCTAGACCGTTTGCTCTCAAGCAACGAGGATAAGACAGGTTGGTATCCATGTAATATGAACTGACACACATGCTTTCTGCTAGAGAAGAATGGAATAAAAATCCCACTTACTCAAATACATCAGTCAAGTTTTAGATGAGGAAGATAAGCAAAGCAATCCATTCCGTGAAAACAAAATTTTGATTGATAAAGCCTGCTGTCGACAGTGAGACCGATTAGTTGCACTTATCATGTTTCCAGTTGATTCTGTGTAGATAGATATGCAGGTATTGGCCTTTATTCCAGCATTTTATATTCCTCATTTTCGGTTTTTCTGGTTTTGGAAACTGACAATTACACAACATTTTGTGCAAAGGCTCAAGTGCTGTCTCAAGTTGACTCCACTTGCGCATAGCCTTTACCAGGGCATTGATAGTTATGACATTGGAATTAATTTCTGATCTTTCCTTTACCAAAGCATTGATAGTTATGAGCTTGGAACTGTTTTCCATCTCTTTCATTTTATTGAAAAGTTTTCAGGGTGTTGATAGTTATAACCTTGGAATTGTTTTCCATCTTTCATTTTATCAAGAAGTTCTCAGGGTGTTGATAGTTATAACCTTGGAATTGTTTTCCATCTCTTTCATTTTATCAAGAAGTTCTCAGGGTGTTGATAGTTATAACCTTGGAATTATTTTCCACCTCTTTCATTTTATCAAGAAGTTACCAGGGCATTGATAGTTACAACCTTGGGATTCATTTCCCTCTCTTTCATTTTATCAAATAGTGAAAAGTTGAAGAGAAATTTCATCAAAATCCTAAAGGTGTCTAAGAGCACCCAAAAGCACCGAGCTAAATGATTAATAAACTGTTTTTTTTTATAGATTCAACCAGTTTACATTAGATATCAGCATCTTTGTCTTTGAAGAGGATTACAACATGATTAGTATACATGCATCTATTCCAGAAGCCTCCTTTGGCTAAGCTGAGTAAGGAACCAATCTATCAAAACAATCCAAGGATTTACATCGGGCTGAATTGCACCTCCAAAGATTTAGCCTTGGTGGATGGTGTAACACACCAACATCATCACCAATTGAACTCAACCCCTTTATTAATAATAAACTATTTTGATGTTTATAAGAAATCACAATAAATTGAATATAATTTTTACCATTTTTCATTCTTACGAAGCCTTTTAATTAACACTCGTGATATAATAGGCTTTCATACAATTGTACCGGAGTTATTTATATTAGGCTTTCATTTTTTTGCCAATGTGGTTTCAAAGCTGTTGCCCATTCGATAAGGACGTTGCACTCTACTCTATTACCAAAGGCCAAAGTTCCTTGTTATATGGTTAACAACTTTGTATGAGAGAAACCTTTGATGGAATGAAGTTCTTGGTTTTTTCCTTAATCGGATTGCAAAGAAATATCAGCATTGCAATATACTTTTTTTTCTAGGGCAATTTTTAAGGAAGGAAATCAAAGTGCATTAAATCATCTTTATTTAAGTGTAAAATTTCTAAGAAGAATGGGCAAAAGAGGTATGCTGGGGCGAATAAATTTAGATGTAAATGATTCTCTAGGAATTCATCTTCTCCTCCAATACTAACAGGGTTGAGGACAGAAAATGCATTAGAAGGGGCTATCAGAGCTATTGACCAAATGCTTCAGCCTATTTCATCTTAGGATGAAGAATGGAATGACAATTACTTTAGTTCTTATACCTCTAATTCATCCGTCAATGAAACCAAAAAACTCTAGGGCACACAAATGATTAATGAGAAACCTGTTGAAAAGTTATTAAATGAGATCCATTAAGTAGGATTACCATTTGACTCTAATGAGCAGCCATATTCAAAATGTTCACATTCTAATAGATTAAACATCTTTGATCTGTCTCCTAGATTTGAGACTATGGCAAATAAAAGCTTATGTTGTTTTATCAGGATTTAACAGCAGTGTTTTAAATCTAATCCATTGACCCATATTTCATGAGTAGTTCACTTATGTTGATATACTGAAAAATACTTCCTACTCAACAAATAAAAACTTCTAATACAAGAGATGATATTGCTCGTCAAAATATGAACCCCTAGGACCGAACTTTTGTGACTGAAACCCGCGCTCTGCAACATCAAACCCTCTCACAGTGCTTTCCCTGCCCAACAACGGCTAAATCTTCAGATCCCAGAGCTGTAGCAGTTGGGTCCCAGTCTGCTTAACCCACGTGGGTCAGCAATGGAGAAAAGGGCAAGGGAAAATGGGATGTTGAAGATTCCAAGGTCGCTACTCCATTGGAAACTATGCACGCCTGCCCCAGTTTGGATACCCAGCCAGTCAACTCTACCTCCTTGGAACCATGTGCTGTTGAGCACCAGCCAGTGAATCTTGAACCGCTCAAAGGACAACATGCTCATACCACGCGACCTGAAGTGCTCAGCAGCCAAATGCCTCAATCTCAAGACACTGCTGGAGGTAAATCTATTGCGTTTGAATTCCCAGATAACATACTTGATGTTGAAAAAGACTACAAAGCAAGGTCAATCATTCTGTTTTTCTTAAAAGGCATTCCTACAGAACAAGAATTTTTCAAATGGACCCACACAAACTAGGAACAAAAGGGGTGGGTCATAGCATCCTTTAGGTACCTAGGCAGAGATTATGCAGCCTGTACCTTCATGCACCAAGATCATGCTAGAGCAGCCCTCCAAGTATGGCTCCTCGATAATCTATGGCCAAACCTGTTATCTCCAAGCATGGGATATTGACTTCCACCCAGAAGGGGTTTCTAAGTCTAAATATCTAATGTGGGTGGAAATCCCCCTTCTTAACTTAGCCTTTTGTCCCTTTTTGCATAACATAGCTTCTCAGTTGGGGAGGGTCCTCTAGTGTAAACCTAACTCTAACAAATGGGCCAATCTAAAAGTGCACCCAAGAGTTTGTGTTGAAATGGACTTAACCCAACCTCTCCCTGATTCCATCAAGCTGATAGGCCTGGGTTTTGAGTTCTCTCAGCAGATCACCTACCTTAATAAGCCCAATGTTTGCTTTTATTGTCAAAAAGAGGGGTACCTTATTAGAGATTGCCCTCACCACAGATCTCGTCCCCTGCAAGACCCTATCTTTGGTCCTCCACTCCCTTCAGCTGCTGCCCCTCCAATTGCTTCCCCTTCTTCCCATCATCAACCATCACCCTCAAATCCCAACCACTTTGACTCCCCACCTAACCCTAAGGTCCCTCTGCATTCTCCTCCATCTCATTGCTTTGCTTCCTTCAAGAACATCCTTAAAGCCGAGAAAAGAGTTAGCCACACCTTCCCCTTATAATGCCCAACATTCTTTTGAGCCTTCTCAGCCCTCTAGGACCTTAAGAACCCCCCCAGTTAGGCCTATGAGTGCTTCCTCCCAACCTAACAGTCCTATGAGAATGCCCCCTTCAAGGCCCTTGAGATCACGATCTAGATCGTCCTCTAAAGAGAGACCCCCTGCAGACGGCTCCCTAGATACGCATGCCTTATTGGTCTCCAATCAATTTAACACTCTCCTCACAGATGAGGAAATTCCTAACTCCCAATGAACATCCATATTCAGTCATGGAATGTGAGGAGATTGACAATCCCATCCTACAAATATCAGGTTAAACACTCTATCTTAAACAGCCAAACTGATGTCTTAATGTTACAAGAAGTGAAAGTCAATCACGTCTTGAAGCTACGCTGGCCATTATCTAGAATGAAGCCCGATTCTTCCATACAAACCATCCTGAGGGTTCTAGAGGTGTTGTGTTGGGTCTTGCCCCATGGCTGGCCAATTCAATAGTTGCCTTTGGATCTGATCCAAATAATTGTTGTGTGGGCTACCACCCTTGTTAACCTTGTTGGCTTTTGTTCCATATATGCCCCCAACTCCTCACCCCACAGGAGCAACATTGTGGGACTAGCTTCGCATAAATATACCTACTGTTGAGTGGGTTTTGGGGGGAGATTTCAATATGGTACAGCACGCTACTGATCGTAGTTGGGACAGCCTTCCTAGATTGCCTCAACCCGAGTTTGAAGCTTGGACCCTTGCTCACAACTCTCTTGGTATTCATTATCCAATTTTGGGTAAAAAGGACTTTCATAGGCCCCATTGGTTCACATGGAGCAACTGTTGGGAAGGGTGTCTCCAAAAAATGTGTCATTTGGATAGATTCTACATTTCACCCAATTTGTCTATTCTTCCCTGTCAGGTTATATTCCATCTTGACTTAACTACCACACTTTCTAATCACCTCCCCATTTTCACCACCTTATCCCTTCATGGAGTTGATTCCCTTCCTAATGACTTACCTTACAAATTAAACATTTCTCATCTTCAAAATCAGGACTGTATTGATGGTCTTCTTGCTATTTGGAAGGCTGAGCCTAAACCCCAAGATGATAAATGGATATGTTGGTGGGAAAGAACTATTGCCCGATGTACCCATTTTCTCCGAGACTTCGGTAGGAGAGCGGCAGCTAAACGTCGACGAACTGAAAAGTCTCTTAAGGGCAGCTTGTTCAAGACAGGAAACGCTTGGACAGCAATCCAAATAGCATTCCCTTGCAACATGTAGTTGCTAATACTGAAAATCTTCTTTGAAAACTTGATGCTTATAAGGGCAAAGGTGCTCAATTGAGAGCTAGGTTGCAATGGCTAAAAGACAGGGACAAGAGCACCAAATTTTTCTTTCAATTTTTGCAACATAAGCACAAAAAAGAACACATTTCTGTCATTAAATCTGAGGTTGGTGAGTTGCAAACCTGTCAAGATAATATCATAAAAATCTTCTTTGTACATTATAAACAGCTATAACTGATGATTCCAATAAAGATCCCTTAATTCCAATCCTGGAAGACACTCTAGCTAATTGTATTCCTCAAAAAATCCAGCATGACTACAGTAAATGCCTTGACCACAACCTTCCGTTGGAAGAGATCGATGAAGACATGAACAATTTGGCCTTAGAAAAGAGCCCTGGTTTAGATGGCCTTCCTGTGGAGTTCTACCCCACTCTTTGGCCCCATATTAGAGAAGATTTTTACAATATGTATTTGGAAGGTATAGAAACTGGATCCCTAGATGCAATTATTAATCAGGGTCGTATTAAACTAATTCCCAAAGGGGAACAAGAAGATTTGGTGAATGGTTGGCACCCCATCGCATTACTCAACACTTCTTATAAGATCATAGCTAAAGCCCTTGCGAAAAGAATCAAACCCATCACGCAAGAAATTGTTAGACTTAAGCAAACTGGATTCCTAAGGGGCAGATTCATTCTAGATAACTTAATCCTTGCCCAAGAGTCTTGAATGAACCCAACAAACTGCACAAGATGCTCTAATCCTCAAACTTGATTTTGACAAAGCTTGTGATCATATAAGATGGCCTTTCATCCTCAACATGCTTCAGTGGCTGGGATTGGCCCTGACTTTTGTGTTCATGTCCGAATGTTGTTCATGGATGCTAATGCAAGATTGGTCATTAATGGTGCCCTCTCCCCTCAATTCCCCCTCCAAAAATCTATTTGCCAAAGCTGCCCTTTAGCTCCCTTTTTTTATGTGCTCACTGCTGACGTTCTAGGTTACCTCTTCCAACATGTCCAATCTAATTCACTCATCCATGGCATCTCTCTCCCTAATAAAAGTATGGCACTTAACTCCCATTTCGCAAATGACAGCATGATATTCATTCAAAATTCAAATAAAGACATCAATAATTTGTTGGATATCCTTGATTTCTATTGTAGTGTTTCAAGATCCAAGTTGGCTATGCATAAAACTGAAATTTGGATGACAAAGCCCAACCCCCATCCCCCATGGATTCCTAAAGAATGGAAAGAAATTAGGCATGGAACCATATCTCAATATCTTGGCATTCCTTTTGGGCTAGGAATCTTCTTGAAGGACATGTGGAGATGGTTTTTTAACAAATTCAAATCCAAACTGTTGGCCTAGACTAACCGATTTCTCTCAATGGTTGGGTGCATTCAGGTGGCTAATAAAATCCTATTGGCTAGTCATGTATACATTTCCTCTTGTTGGCTACCCTCCAAAGCCTGCTATAACCAGCTCACCCAACTAACTCGCAATTTTATTTAGTTCAAATGGGGAAATAAAAAGGGAAGACCTACTACCTCTTGGTCTCATTGTATACTCCCTAAGGAGAAGGGTAGTTTGGGCATCATTGACCTATTTATTCAAGGAGTATATATGTTAGCCAAATGGATAAGTAGAGCTTTGGATGGCAACACGCCTTGGAAATCGTTGATTAGATATCGTATCCAAACAATTACCTTTGGTAAAGCTTGGAGCCCTATCCAATGGAATGACAAGTTCCTCCTAGCCCATCACTTCAAACTCTATGGATCAACCCCCCTAAATTGCATATGGAAAGCATGGCAAATGGTCTCACAAAAGTTATCATGATCTGACCAATCTTTCAGTCATGGGCTCAGTTTTGCTACCTCATCAATTTGGTGGAATCGCCTGATTCAAGTTAATAAATTGCCTTTTGGCATGATATTCCTAGGATGAAAGCTAAACGTCTCTATATAGAGGTATCCAAGTGTTCAGCAACTTATGGGATCCTACCAGTTTCTCATGGAAATCCTGACAACAACTTAGACTTTGTTTACTTTAAACTACAAAAATAAAACCACGGTGTTGGAAATCCAAAATATGGTGCCCCCTAATCTCGCCATCCTCATTCAAGTTTTTTCAAAGACTAGATCAAAGACTGGAGGTGGCCAAATGGTAGCTGCATCAGAACTTTTCCTCTCAAGGTCCTCTATAAACAACTCATCCCTACCATGCCGCTATCAAGTCGACTTATCTCTATTTGGCGTTGTAACCTCAAGAGACCAAAGTGGAACAAGCTCAACCTGCAAATTTGGCAATCCAAAGCTGATACACAACCCCAACTCACCGCTTGGAAGCTTCTACACGCTGAACTCCCAATTGGAATCTGCCTCAAATTCCTTCATCGACCTCCATCCTGTCCGTTTTGTGGCAAGATCGAAACCTTTTAAACACTATTTTTGGTTCTGCCCTCAAGTTAAGAAGTTGTGGACTGCATCTTCATGTCCTTACCAACACTATTTCATTTCCCATGGTCATGAAAATCAGCTCTTCTTGGATTCTCTACCAATCACAATTTGTTAACTAGCTCAAGTTGGCTTATCATAATAAAAAATATTTGGAGATTTCGATGCCAGGCTGCTTTGGCTCGTGTCTTGTTTCCCCTTGATATTGAAATTTTTGCTATTTGCTCCAATCTACATACCCTTGTGGTGAGCATAGATTTGTTCTTGAGAAAGAAGGGCACTACTTGTGATGATCTCTTGCTCCAGGTGAAGCATCTCTTGACCCAGATCCAAGACAAAATTAAGCCTACTTTTCCTGGTGAAACGTGTATCTACAGTCGAAACTGGCATCCTGTGATTACTCCAAGTTGATTTGGATTGCATGTGCACTATGGCACTCCTGCTGATTGCTCTCATGACAAAATTGCCTATGCTGGAAGTCACCAATGAAACAACTGGATCATTTAGTTTTTACGATTAAGGATCTTTCTTGAACATCTCATGTTGAGAAGATGGGGGAGAGGAAGCTGTTTAACAAAATTTTAGAGTTCTGACCTGTAATCCATGAAATGCTTAGAGGCACATACAAGTTCTACAGACTATATGGCTTTGTGTAATTGCAGGCATGATTGGAGTAGGAGATGATATTTGTGCACATTTCCATCTTTAATACACAATGCATATGTGGTTCCAGACAGTATTTACTGTGTGTATGCTGATGTCAATGACTTGCTGGGTTGTTCTGTCATGCTACCAGGGGTCAATATGTACCCTTTGCTGCTCTTTGTAATTTGGATCGAGCTTGCTGAAAGTTGTCTTTTGGCAGCAATTTGTTGCTACAGGTTCTGTTACTTGGTCTATTATTTACTTGTTATATAACAGCCTTGTTGCTGGTCTGCTGATGTATTTCTGTGCTCTGTAATTTCTATTTAGTAAAATTCTTATTCCAATAAATTTAATAAAAAAATATGAACCCCTAGAGGATTATGAAAATGTAAGTTTTGATTTTATACGTTTCCTCTCAAACAAAAAGCGTGAAACAGGTAAGGATATTAAATATTTTGAATGGACACACTTGGCTGCTGCTGGAGAAGTATGAGATCAGAATGCCAAAGTTCCTCAGATCCATCAATGGTCAAATCAATTATTTTTAAATTAAACACAAAGATAATCAAGCCATGGTAGGAAATACAAATTTTTACTGTCATGATCTGGTTTCTATGGTCATATCAGTTAACTGCAGATATTATGTTTGGTTCCCTAAAGCTAGATATGCAGATACTGACCTAGCTCAAGCATAGTATTTTTAGTTTTGTCGCCACATATTAGATAAGTTAGCATAGAGTAAGATATTGTCAACAGAAGAAATCTTGAAAGAAAAGTTAAATAAGCAGTGGAAAGCTCTGGATTGCCGCAACTCACAACTCATATTTTAGTTATGAAACAGTTACTGGGTTGGTTATGAGTCAGCCTGTAGATAACTCATTTTCAGATATTAGAAAAATAATGACCTTAAAGTGACCCTTCAACCATCTCTATAAATTAAACTTATTATGCTAACCCTAACTATTGCATACTATGTATAAAGCTATGGAAATGTTTTAACAGTTTTCATTATTTTTAAGGTGCACTTACAAGATTGCTTACCATTGTAACCTGTTGACAAAAAGTAATCTTCAATAATTGGAAGGAAACATCCAATTATGCTTCATTCGAGACTATCATATATGATTGGCATTTGTGAAACTAGAAAATAATATAACTAATATTATCTAAGTAACTTTCCAATCATTGCACAAAAGTATGATTCTCTACATGATTAACTCTGAAATGAGTGCATAACTATCAATTTCTAGCTGGGAAAATATATATCCAAGAATGATTTTGATATGTTTAGAACATACCAAGACAGAAGAGTTATGCTTCACTAGAAATAATAAAAGAATCATCATATACAAAGTCACTTAATTTTTTCATTTGACCAACATCAACCAGCCAGTCAAGTATCTGAACGGTTTTATCACATAAAGCACAGCCTTCTTTCATTTGATCCATCAACAAAAAAAATTCAAGATGTGTCTTTGACGCAAGGTGCAAAAGAATATATTATACGTGACAACATTTGGAACCAAACCCTTTGCTCTCATCTCATTCAGCATTGAGAGAGCCCTGTCAAGTTTGTTTTCCTTACAAAAAATCAATCAAGATTCAAGATACTATTGGAGTAATGCCAACCACTTAGAAAGTTTAGAAAATACTTCAAGGCCTTATCTATTTCACCAATTTTGCAATGGGCATCGATCAGACGGGTATAAGAGACTACATCAGCAATCAAGCTTTCATCTAAAATCTTATTAATGTGCTCCAGAAAGATCCCCTGCCTTGAACAGACCATCAATGACTGTGGTTTATGTCACTTCATTAGGTTTCAAATTCCTTGTTGCCATTTCCTCTAACATCTTGTCTGCCATGTTCATGTCTCCTGCTCTACAGAATGCACATATGAGAGTATTATAATGTCACTACATGGGGAGGATGACCCTTGTTTTCCATCTCAGAAAGAAGTGTGAGTGCTTCCTTTTCACTGTTACTCTGAGATAAACCAGAAATCAGAGTGCTGTAGTTAAAACATTTGGGGAGTAGCCTTTTCTTAGCATCTCTTTAAACAACTTTTGAGCCTTTTCCATTTCATTCACTCCACATAAGCCACATATCAAAGAATTATAAGTAATGGCGTCTGCGTACAAACCCTTTTTTGACATGTCATGAAGACAATATCCATCCTGTCATTTTTGCACACTCCATCGATAACTGCATTAAATGTCACTTCATCGGGCAAAGGACCAAACTCCATCACTTGTACAAACAGATTGTAGGCTTTGTCTGTTTTGCCAGACTTGCAGAAGCCAACTATCAGGTTTGTATAAGTGTAGCTGTTCAGAAAATAGCTGTCTTGTAACACTTTAGCTATTAATCCTAGAGCTTCATCTACTCTTTCTACTTTGCAAAGATCATCAATCAAAATGCTATTTGCAAATATATCTGGAGAGCAGTAACTATGTCTCATTCCAGCTACTAACCTTCGAGCTTCATCTTCCTTACCCACCTTGCAGAGACCATCTATTAGAGTGCTGTATGTAACAACATTTAGAAAAAGGCCATCTTGTATCATTTCAGCTATTAAAACAAGAGCTTCATTTATTTTTACAATCTTGCAGGTTCCTTCTATCAGAGTGTTATATGTAAATATACCCGGAAAACAAAGAACATGCCCCATTTTGTGCAAGAGGTCATGTACTTCCTCAATTTGACCACATCTACTCAAAGCATTTGTGAGTGTGTTATAAGTGATAACGTTTGGATGTATCTCCATCTCTTTCATTTCAGCAAGTTGGTAGTTGATTCTCCAGAGATCGCCATCATTTCCAAGACTCCCCAGAAGCGCAGTGAAGGATACGACATCGACAGGAAGGCGTTTTGTTAGGGCTGACTAGAAGAGGTCCGGACAGGAGGCGTATGCATTTCTTCTTCACCTAGATGTTGTTAAGGGAGTTGAGGAGAGCAGCGCAAACCCTAAAATATAACCTAATCTGCGCCCACAAAGAATATAAAAGATTTCTTGTGCAAGGAAATAAAATTGCCCTAGGGGAGAGGATCCATAGCTGTCCATCTTAACTCGGCATGAGGACTTCGTGTGCAAGGAAATAAAATTGCCTCGATGTAGAGGATCCATAGCCGTCCATCTTAACTCGGCATACTTCAAGTTTCTAAATAGTATATCAGATAAGGATGACTTTTTTTGATTTTTTTGTGATTTAAGAGTTTCAATCTATTGTTTTGGTTTATGGATAGTTATGACAATCATGGAATGAGTCTTTTCATGCACAAAGGTCCAAAAGTGGTTATTTAGAGGTGTCAATATGCACATATACTCAAGTAACATACTCAATGATCACCAAAAAAATTGCATAACCCATGTAGTGTATATTATTAATTGTATATGTAGACATGAAAAATATGGTGATAACTAAT